>JBBPBX010034940.1:0-32328 GCA_038048925.1 Garcialebias charrua
AATAGGAGGCAAAAACTGCACCGATAATTACTTTGATCTTAATTGTAGACTAGAAAAGCTAAAACGATACATTTGGGGTGTGGTCGTGAGATGGAGTGAGTCGCACTTGCCAGTGCTCCGGGTAAAATTTATTTTTTAGTACCACCAAGCCCTCTATATGTAATACTGTTTGCCTATCATCACGCACACAACTTCCATCAAGCATCTCTTTTGAAGATTTTGGATTAAAAAATGTCTCAAAAGTCGACAAGATCGAAGAAGGACGCCGAGAAAGATGACGCTGGCCTAACCCTCGAGGCAATTACCTCGCTGCTGGAGGAGCACCGCGCTGCGCTGTCAGCTGAGTTTAAACAAACTTTTCACCAGCTGGATCTCAAATTGGACCAAACTCGGCTCGCGGTGGAGGAACACGGCCAGCGTGTGTCATCACTGGAACTTGTCACTAACGACCTGAGCCAGCGCATGTCGGAGGTGGAAAACACCTGCTCAACTCTCCAGGAGGAAAACACCAGACTAAGATCTAAACTGGCGGATTTAGAAAATCGAAGCAGACGGCAGAATATTCGTGTGCTGGGTTTACCGGAATCTATTGAAAGCGGACGTCCCACAGACTTCTTTTCCAACCTGCTGTGTGACATCTACGGGCGTGACACGCTTCCTTCTCCACCCGAACTGGACCGGGCCCATCGAACCCTCGCTCCGAAACCCGCCTCGGACCAGCGGCCGCGCCCGGTTATCCTGCGAGTGCACCGGGTCCAGGTAAAGGAGCTCATCATCCGGGAGGCTCGACGCAGAGGCAGGCTTGAATACCAGGGGAAACCGGTGCGGATCGTGGAAGACTACAGACCAGAAGTCCTCAACCAGCGAGTGGAATATAAGAACGTGATGGCCGCACTGTATTCTTTGGGTCTAAAACCTGCTCTGCTTTTTCCTGCTCGACTTCGCGTGACTTTACCTGATGGACACAGAAAGTGGCTGGGCTCGGTCGAGGAGGCGCAGAAGTTCAGTGACACCTTTCAAGCTTCACAGCGCAAGTAATATTTAAACTTTTCTTCTAACTGATGAACAATGCGCTGTTCCCGCACTGGCTTTGATTATTACACTAAACTTTTCTTTACATGAGGTGAGGAACAGATGAGCAGGACTCTGCCCATACTCTGATTATCTGAGACTTTTTTAGTTGCAGCTTTTTTTGAACTATTAACATTTTTGAAATGAAACATTTTTCCTTTTCTCGTTTACCTGTTGACTATTTTGAGCTGAATCTTGGGTTAGTCCTGGATTGATTGATAATTAATTTGAGATTGGGATTAATTTAACTTTACGTTTGTATATGTGTGCGTGATTACCGGTACACATTTATGTGTATACATTTTTTGGCCTTGCATACTTTAAACTAGTTTGTGAGGTGCTTATAAAATTTTTTTTTTTTTTTTTTTTTTTTTAGGCATTAGGTATTTAGGCACATAAATAATTGAAGTAGGCCTATCCAGGTATAAAAATGGGTGAAATATATAATGTTTTTAATATATTATTTTGAACTATTAACATTTTTCCTCTTCTTGTTTACCTGTTGACTATCTTGAATTGAATCTTGAATTGGTCTTGGACTGATTGAAGATTTAATTTAGGATTAGGATTAATTTAACCTTGTTTATATGTGTATGCGTGATCACACATCTATGTGTACATTTTTGGCCTTGCATGAGGTGCTTATACATTTTTTTTTTCTCTGATGATACTGGAGCACTAGTTTAAAAGTTAGACAGGAGACTTATTTTTAATTTCTATGGAGCTTGCTGCTTCTGTCTGTTGCAGCTGTCCAGGGTGGGAAAGGGAGGGGGTGGGGGGTCCATCACTGCCATTAATTTATATTTTCTTTCACTTTGCCAAGAACTGCACAGCCATCAACACATTAGACTGTATTACCTACCTTTCTTATACAAATTATTAGTAATATGAGTGGTCAGTTGGTGTTGTCAAGCTGGAACGTCAAAGGTTTGAACCACCCCGTCAAGAGAAGGAAGGTGCTCTCTCATTTAAAACAGTTAAATACAGGCATTGCTTTCCTGCAGGAGACTCACATTAGAAGTGACGATAGCAAACGATTACTGCAAACATGGCACGGGCAGAGTTTCCATTCCTCATTTCGAGCAAAGGCTCGGGGCGTCTCGATCCTCATCAGTCAAGACATTTCATTTGAACCTTTTCAAGTTAACTCGGATAAATATGGTCGTTTTGTGATTGTTTCCGGTAAATTGTACAACACACCAGTAGTGCTAGTTAACGTTTATGCCCTAAATGTCACTCTGTGTCACCAAACGGGTTTTCACTAAACTCTCGGTCATGTGCTCATACAGTTTGCACTACTTCTCATAATTGCACTAATGTCTGTATTACATCACTGCCTATAATCATAATACTGTTTACATTCTCTGTTTACATTTATTAATACTGTTTACTTTTATTACTACTGCTTACATGTAATTACTACTGTTTACATTTATTTACACTACTTTAATATCTACACCACTGCTGGTACATATACAGTGTGCTCTGAACGGTCTTATTTAGGGATGCCCAATGTGCCTTACTGCATATGCCACTTTTTGCCTCTACAACAACATCAACTACTACCTCATACATATACTGTGTACATTGACTCATACGCTGCTTTGCCACTTTGCAAATGTCAATGCTAGAAACCTTTAGTTTATTTTAGTTATACTTTTTATACTCTTTTTTTATACCACTATGCAAAAAAAAAAAAAAAACACAGGACAGTGTTAGTTTTACTATTTTTATGCTTATGTCTATTATTATATGTTTCAGTGTTTCAATGTTTAGATGTTTACTGTTGCACCGAGGGACTGAGAGAAACGCAATTTCGGTCCTGTGTATGTCCTGCACTGTACATATTGCAGATCTGACAATAAAGTTGACTTTGACAAATACGGATGATGTTGGTTTCTTTGAGAAATTATTCTCACTGCTCCTGGACCTAAACACATACTCATTGATACTCAGTGGTGACTTGAATTGCTGGTTGGACCCAGTTTTGGACAGATCCTCTACAAACCCTGCCACAGCCAGCAGGTCGTCCCACACTATTCGTGCCTTTCTATCTAAGTATGGCCTGTGCGATGTATGGCGTTTTTTACACCCAGCTGAGAGAGAATATTCTTTTTTTTCTCATGTTCATCATTCATACTCGAGGATCGATTACTTTTTCATGGACAACAAACTTCTTCCCTCTGTCCGTGGCTGTGACTACCACAGTATTGTCATCTCAGACCATGCACCTGTCACTCTGTCTTTGTCCCTCCCTGACATTCCTATAAGGAGTAGACAGTGGAGATTCAATTCAACGTTACTGTTAAACAATGATTTTGTTACATTTATAGAAAAAGAAATAACCTTCTTTCTATCCATAAACAGAACTCCTGGGATCCCACTGTCAACAGTTTGGGATACCCTTAAGGCCTATCTTAGGGGACAAATCATTTCATATACCGCCCGGCTGAGGCAAAAATCTCAAAAAGAAAGAACTGATTTAGCCCAGCAGATAAAAGAAATTGATCAACAATATGCTCAAAACAAATGCCCTAATCTGTACAAAAAAAAGTAGAACTCAAAACTAAGTTTGATTTATTGTCTACATACTCAATAGAACAATCACTTTTGAAAAGTAAATCATCATTTTACATACATGGAGAAAAGTCAGGAAAACTACTGGCAAATCAGTTGAAGGGTGCCATGGCTAAACAAATCATCCCTAAGATCCAATTAGAGAACGGCACCACAACTCTAGATCATTTACAAATTAACAGAGCATTTAAGGACTTTTATTCCCATTTATATACTTCAGAATCCCAAACCAACAAGAATTTATCTTCTCAGTTTTTCGAAAAGACCAACATGCCAAAACTCACACCCAACCTGAAAGATGCACTGGAGATCCCAATATCCCTGACAGAAATTGTGTCAGCTGTATCGGTAATGCAGTCTGGCAAATGTCCGGGTCCTGACGGCTTCCCTGCTGAATTTTTTAAGAAATTTTCTTCATTACTTTCCCCACTCCTACACTCGGTTCTCTTAGAGTCATTTGACCAAGGATCCCTTCCGAAATCTTTTTTAGAGGCCTGCATTACCCTCATTGCAAAGAAAGGAAAAGACCCAACTCACTGTTCCTCTTATCGACCAATCTCCCTTTTAAATACAGACGCCAAAATTTTAGCCAAAGTTCTTGCTCAAAGGTTGGAAAAGATCCTTCCTTTGATCATATCAAAAGACCAGACTGGATTCATTAAAGGCAGGCACTCCTTTTTTAATGTCAGACGCCTTTTTGACATTATTTATTCTCCTTCGGATACTGTTCCTGAGTGTGTTATTTCCCTTGATGCAGAGAAAGCATTTGATCGGGTTGAATGGGACTACTTGTTTAATGTTCTTGACAAATTTGGTTTTGGCCCCAATTTCATTACATGGGTGCAATTAATTTATTCACATCCCACCGCAACCATTCGTACCAACTCTCAGATATCAAAACCCTTCAGTCTACATCGAGGAACTCGCCAGGGATGCCCACTGAGCCCTATGCTCTTTGACCTGGCAATTGAACCTCTTGCCACTGCCTTACGGTCCTGTGACACAATTTCAGGAATCTGGAGAGGCGATATGGAGCACAAGGTCTGATGTCAGCCCATACTGTGTGAGATACAAACATGCTGAAGCCTCTCTCTCCCATATGTTTTGGTTTTGCCCATCTCTGAACAAATATTGGCGGGAAATCTTTCAGACTTTATCACATGTACTAGATACACGCCTGAACCCTGACCCACTGATTGCTCTGTTTGGTCTTGTAGAGGGCATGACAAACCTAAATAAAAACCAACAACATGTAATATCGTTCACCTCTCTCCTGGCCAGACGAGCTATTTTGCTTAGGTGGAAAGAACCGTTTCCACCCACTCACGCTCAGTGGTTGGCTGACATCATGTCCTGTTTAAAGCTGGAGAAAATCAGATTCACACTCCAACAGAAAGAGGGTAAATTTGAGAATGTCTGGGGACCTTTCCTGAATCTGTTCCAGTCTCTTTGACAACACAACTCATTCAGGTTAATGCAGTCTCTTGGCTATTTTACCTTTTATTTATTTTTTTCCTTTTCTTTTGGCAGTGATTGGGTAGGGATTATTTTCTACATGTTGTAACTTAGATTGATTGTTGTGTTTTTTTGTTGTTGTTGTTGTTGTTTTTGTTTGTTGTTGTTGTTGTCTGAAGAAAAAAAAATGAAAAATTCAATAAAAAAGATCTTGAATTTGACAACGATTTCTCCGGCCGATTTTTGACCGGACCAATCAGAGAACAGAAGGGGCGGAGTTTTTGGCCCCTAACCCACGCCCCCACCTGTCCCAGCGTAGCCAGCGAGCATTCGCATGTTCTCATTCAAAGTGATGCAAAGCAATGCAGGACTGTTTTATATGTGACACAAATCTATTAATTTCCCCTTCTTAATCCCTTATCTGGAGTTTTCTTTTGTTTTTTTCCCCAAAAGTCAAGTAATCGCTCCCTCCTCCCTCCTCCCTCCTCCTCTCCCTCCGCTGAGTGAAATGAACAAGGAAATGCCTCAGGTTGTCACGAGAGAATTAAACTCGGGTTTTACGTTGCTGCCCGAGTCCCATCAGATTTCCTGGTCTTCTGGTGTGTTGGACCAGCGATCCATGGTTTTATTTTATTTTATTAGGACGTTTTATTAACATATAAACACAGAATATGCAACGGCAGCGAGAGAAAATTCAGCAGGAGGCGGAGCTGAAGTCAAGTTCAGCAGACCACGGGGGAGCAGCCATCAGCAGAGGCCACGCCTCCAGCAAGAATCGTTTCTCTATGGAGAAAGTCGAGACCCTAGTCCGAAGCGAAGTGAAGGACAAGGGTCTGGTTTTAACCAGGCTACCGCTGTGGTGAAGAAACGTGCATCCTTTATTAAAGTCAAGAAGGAGATGCACTCCTGCCCAGATGTTAAATTTGGCATTTCATACCCAGCCATTCTGCGAATAATTTTGCAAGATGGTCAGGTTTGACGATTTGAGGAGGCGTCCAATGCCATAGACTTTGTGGAGAAGAAACTTGAAAAAAAAAAAAAGCGGGTCCCCAAAGTCTGTTTAAGAACTAGTTTGTAATGATGGGACTCATGACTGCCAGACTTTTTTTTTGTTTTGTTTTGTTTTGTTTGTTTGTTTGTACGGGGGCTAGTGTATGCTGTGTACAGTTGACTTCTTAGCTGGAGCTGACTTTACACCTCCTCATTGTGGTCTTATAATAATAATAATAATTAAAGCTGCAAGCAGCATTGAGGCCCTCGCAGCTTAGCGCCGCTCCGGCCTTATTATGTCGACCACGGGACCTCCAGCTGGTCTGCTCGGTCACCACCTCGAACTCTCTCATGCCCATCCAGCACCCAATTGCCAAGAAGAGTTAGCAAATAACAACAATATATACGTGTTTAGAAGTGTTGACAGTTGACACACAGTAAATGTGGAACAGATCAGATGATCTAGCAATGAGATGTAACAGTTTGAAAAATAATGTAGGGACGCACTGGAGTTATCTGTTAAACCACAGTATCAATGTGTGTTGAAGTGCTCACTGATGATGTACAATAAACCTGGTACATATCGGATGATGTATAACTGAGATACAACAGTTTGAATAATCTAGGGGATGCACTTGAGTCAAATGTTAGCCCACCATATCAATGTGTCCACAAGGGCTCACTGATGATGCACAATAAATCTGGTTCAGATCAGATGATGTATCACTGAGATATAACTATAGAAATAATGTAGGGGGCGCACTTGAGTTAAATGTTAGCCCACCATATCAATGTGTCCACAAGGGCTCACTGATGATGCACAATAAATCTGGTTCAGATCGGATGATGTATCACTGAGATATAACTATAGAAATAATGTAGGGGGCGCACTTGAGTCAAATGTTAGCCCACCATATCAATGTGTCCACAAGGGCTCACTGATGATGCACAATAAATCTGGTTCAGATCGGATGATGTATCACTGAGATATAACAGTTTGAATAATCTAGGGGGCGCTCTGGAGTCATATGTTAAACAACAATATCAATGTGTCCACAAGGGCTCACTGATTATGCACAATAAATCTGGTTCAGATCGGATGATGTATCACTGAGATATAACTATAGAAGTAATGTAGGGGGCGCACTTGAGTCAAATGTTAGCCCACCATATCAATGTGTCCACAAGGGCTCACTGATGATGCACAATAAATCTGGTTCAGATCGGATGATGTATCACTGAGATATAACTATAGAAATAATGTAGGGGGCGCACTTGAGTCAAATGTTAGCCCACCATATCAATGTGTCCACAAGGGCTCACTGATGATGCACAATAAATCTGGTTCAGATCGGATGATGTATCACTGAGATATAACTATAGAAATAATGTAGGGGGCGCACTTGAGTCAAATGTTAGCCCACCATATCAATGTGTCCACAAGGGCTCACTGATGATGCACAATAAATCTGGTTCAGATCGGATGATGTATCACTGAGATATAACTATAGAAGTAATGTAGGGGGCGCACTTGAGTCAAATGTTAGCCCACCATATCAATGTGTCCACAAGGGCTCACTGATGATGCACAATAAATCTGGTTCAGATCGGATGATGTATCACTGAGATATAACAGTTTGAATAATCTAGGGGGCGCTCTGGAGTCATATGTTAAACCACAATATCAATGTGTCCACAAGGTCTCACTGATGATGCACAATAAATCTGGTTCAGATCGGATGATGTCTCACTGAGATATAACAGTTTGAATAATCTAGGGGGCGCTCTGGAGTCATATGTTGAACCACAATATCAATGTGTCCACAAGGTCTCACTGATGATGCACAATAAATCTGGTTCAGATCGGATGATGTATCACTGAGATATAACTATAGAAGTAATGTAGGGGGCTCACTTGACTCAATTGTTAGCCCACCATATTTATGTGTCCACAAGGGCTCACTGATGATGCACAATAAATCTGGTTCAGATCGGATGATGTATCACTGAGATATAACAATAGAAATAATGTAGGGGGCGCACTTGAGTTAAATGTTAGCCCACTATATCAATGTGTCCACAAGGGCTCACTGATGATGCACAATAAATCTGGTTCAGATCGGATGATGTATCACTGAGATATAACAGTTTGAATAATCTAGGGGGCGCTCTGGAGTCATATGTTAAACCACAATATCAATGTGTCCACAAGGTCTCACTGATGATGCACAATAAATCTGGTTCAGATCGGATGATGTCTCACTGAGATATAACAGTTTGAATAATCTAGGGGGCGCTCTGGAGTCATATGTTGAACCACAATATCAATGTGTCCACAAGGTCTCACTGATGATGCACAATAAATCTGGTTCAGATCGGATGATGTATCACTGAGATATAACTATAGAAGTAATGTAGGGGGCTCACTTGACTCAATTGTTAGCCCACCATATTTATGTGTCCACAAGGGCTCACTGATGATGTACAATAAATCTGGTTCAGATCGGATGATGTATCACTGAGATATAACAATAAAAATAATGTAGGGGGCGCACTTGAGTTAAATGTTAGCCCACTATATCAATGTGTCCACAAGGGCTCACTGATGATGCACAATAAATCTGGTTCAGATCGGATGATGTATCACTGAGATATAACAGTTTGAAAAATCTAGGGGGCGCTCTGGAGTCATATGTTAGCCCACCATATCAATGTGTCCACAAGGGCTCACTGATGATGCACAATAAATCTGGTTCAGATCGGATGATGTATCACTGAGATATAACTATAGAAATAATGTAGGGGGCGCACTTGAGTCAAATGTTAGCCCACCATATCAATGTGTCCACAAGGGCTCACTGATGATGCACAATAAATCTGGTTCAGATCGGATGATGTATCACTGAGATATAACTATAGAAATAATGTAGGGGGCGCACTTGAGTCAAATGTTAGCCCACCATATCAATGTGTCCACAAGGGCTCACTGATGATGCACAATAAATCTGGTTCAGATCGGATGATGTATCACTGAGATATAACAGTTTGAATAATCTAGGGGGCGCTCTGGAGTCATATGTTAAACAACAATATCAATGTGTCCACAAGGTCTCACTGATTATGCACAATAAATCTGGTTCAGATCGGATGATGTATCACTGAGATGGGACTATAGAAATAATGTAGGGGACGCATGAAGCGCAAGTTTGAGGCCTGGCCACGCCCCTTTAGCATAAACGAAAACGCAAACTTTTGATAACTTTTACTGTCCAATGTGTTAAGGGCATGTTAACCAAGTTTAAAGGCAATCCTTCAAAATCACTAAGAGGAGTTTGTTTAAATACGCAATTCAAAAACATCGGAAAATGACCTTTGACCCAAAATGGCCGACTTTGTTTTTGTTTTGGACCAGGGTTCCAAGAGACTTTTTTGTAGGTCCTGACAATTTACACATGTATACCACGTTTCATAATTCTGGGATAAAGCATGGCTGGGGGCTGATTTTTAAACTAAATTCTAGGGGGCGCTCTGGAAGAATCAGGCCACGCCCACTACATATTGGACTGCAGTCCTGTCGAGGGATGGATAAATATAGATCTTAGTGAATTTGGTGTAGCTGGGAGCTTCTATTAGGAAGTTATTTTAGCTTGATGTTTCATGGAGAATGGCCAGATTTGAGGCTTGGCCACGCCCACATGCTTTGACATAGAAAAATTATTTTGATAACTTTTGACCTTCAATGCCTCAAGATAGTGCTGACCGAGTTTGACGCCTGGATCTCGAAAGCTCTAGGACGAGTTCGCTCAGATATGACGTAAATGAAATAGACCAAATTGTGACTTTGACCTAAGGCCACGCCCACATGCTTTGACTTAGAAAAATTCTTTTGATAACTTTTGACCTTCAATGCCTCAAGATAGTGCTGACCGAGTTTGACGCCTGGATCTCGAAAGCTCTAGGACGAGTTCGCTCAGATATGACGTAATTGATGTTTCATGGAAAATGGCCAGATTTGAGGCTTGGCCACGCCCACATGCTTTGACATAGAAAAATTCTTTTGATAACTTTTGACCTTCAATGCCTCAAGATAGTGCTGACTGAGTTTGACCCCTGGATCTCGAAAGCTCTAGGACGAGTTCGCTCAGATATGACGTAAATGAAATAGACCAAATTTGACTTTGACCTAAGGCCACGCCCACATGCTTTGACTTAGAAAAATTCTTTTGATAACTTTTGACCTTCAATGCCTCAAGATAGTGCTGACCGAGTTTGACGCCTGGATCTCGAAAGCTCTAGGACGAGTTCGCTCAGATATGACGTAAATGAAATAGACCAAATTGTGACTTTGACCTAAAATGGCCGACTTCCTGTTGGCTTTGGACCATTGCTCCAAGAGACTTTTTTGTAGCTCCTGATGAGATACATATGTGTACCAAGTTTCATTATTCTAGGATAAAGCATGGTGTCAATAGACCTTTAAATGTCAAAGTTATAGCGTTTCGTTTGTTTCGGCGAGTACGCCAAGTTCACCGCTCCACCACGCCCCCTGAACATATACGAAAAGTCAATTTTTTTGATAACTTTTAAAGGCCCATGCCTTAACTGCATTCTGACCAAGTTTGAAGCCGATAGGTCGAACGCCTGAGAAGGAGTTCGTCAAAGTTCGACATGAGTAAAACTGAAAAATGACCAAAATTTGACCTTTGACCCAAAATGGCCGCCTACCTGTGCATTTTAGAGGGTACCTCCAATGTACTTTTTTTCTTGAATTGGGGAGATCTACATATGTACCGAGTTTCAGATCTGTACGACTTACGGTTTTCCCCAACTCACGTTAGGGGGCGCTGTTGAGCAGTTAGGCCACGCCCACTTGCGATTACACCAGAATCATAAAATTTTCGTTGGGGGACAATTTTGGGTGAAGTTTGGTGAGTTTTTGAATATGTTAAAGGCCCCAAACGGCCGCGCGAAGTGACGGAAATAATAATAATAATAATGAAGAAATCGAGCGATTACAATAGGCCTTCAGCAGAGCTTCGCTGCTTCGGGCCTAATAATGAAGAAATCGAGCGATTACAATAGGCCTTCAGCAGAGCTTCGCTGCTTCGGGCCTAATAATAATAATGAAGAAATCGAGCGATTACAATAGGCCTTCAGCAGAGCTTCGCTGCTTCGGGCCTAATTAAAGCTGCAAGCAGCATTGAGGCCCTCGCAGCTTAGCGCCGCTCATGCCTTATTATGTCGACCACGGGACCTCCAGCTGATTTGCTCGGTCACCACCTCGAACTCTCTCATGCCCATCCAACACCCATTTGCCAAGAACAGTTAACGAATAACAACAATATATACGTGTTTAGAAGTGCTGACTGGTGACACACAGTAAATGTAGAACAAATCAGATGATCTAGCAATGAAATGTAACAGTTTGAAAAATAATGTAGGGGGCGCACTGGAGTTATCTGTTAAACCACAGTATCAATGTGTGTTGAAGTGCTCACTGATGATGTACAATAAATCTGGTAAATATCGGATGATGTATAACTGAGATATAACAGTTTGAATAATCTAGGGGACGCACTTGAGTCAAATGTTAGCCCACCATATCAATGTGTCCACGAGGGCTCACTGATGATGCACAATAAATCTGGTTTAGATCGGATGATGTATCACTAAGATATAACGATTTGAATAATCTAAGGGGCGCTCTGGAGTCATATGTTAAACCACAATATCAATGTGTCCACGAGGGCTCACTGATGATGCACAATAAATCTGGTTTAGATCGGATGATGTATCACTGAGATATAACGATTTGAATAATCTAGGGGGCGCTCTTGAGTCATATGTTAAACCACAATATCAATGTGTCCACAAGGTCTCACTGATGAAACATAGTAAATCTCGTGCAGATCGGATAATGTATCACTGAGATATAACTGTAGTAATAATATAGGGGACGCTATGGAGTATAAATTTACATACCATTATCAATGTGTGTAGAAGTGTTCACTGATGAATCACAATAAATCTCGTGTAGATCAGATAATGTATCACTAATATATAACTGTAGTAATATAGGGGGCGCTATGGAGTAAAAAATTACATACCATTATCAATGATTGTCGAAGTGTTCACTGAAGATGCACAATAAATCTGGTTTAGATTGGATGATGTATCACTGAGATATAACGATTTGAATAATCTAGGGGGCGCTCTTGAGTCATATGTTAAACCACAATATCAATGTGTCCACAAGGTCTCACTGATGAAGCATAGTAAATCTCGTGCAGATCGGATAATGTATCACTGAGATATAACTGTAGTAATAATATAGGGGGCGCTATGGAGTAAAAATTTACATACCATTATCAATGTGTGTAGAAGTGTTCACTGATGAATCACAATAAATCTCGTGCAGATCGGATAATGTATCACTAAGATATAACTGTAGTAATAATATAGGGGGCGCTATGGAGTAAAAATTTACATACCATTATCAATGTGTGTCGAAGTGTTCACTGATAAAGCACAATAAATCTCGTGCAGATCGGATAATGTATCACTAAGATATAACTGTAGTAATAATATAGGGGGCGCTATGGAGTAAAAATTTACATACCATTATCAATGTGTGTAGAAGTGTTCACTGATGAATCACAATAAATCTCGTGCAGATCGGATAATGTATCACTAAGATATAACTGTAGTAATAATATAGGGGGCGCTATGGAGTAAAAATTTACATACCATTATCAATGTGTGTCGAAGTGTTCACTGATAAAGCACAATAAATCTCGTGCAGATCGGATAATGTATCACTGAGATATAACTGTAGTAATAATATAGGGGGCGCTATGGAGTAAAAATTTACATACCATTATCAATGTGTATAGAAGTGTTCACTGATGAATCACAATAAATCTCGTGCAGATCGGATAATGTATCACTAAGATATAACTGTAGTAATAATATAGGGGGCGCTATGGAGTAAAAATTTACATACCATTATCAATGTGTGTCGAAGTGTTCACTGATAAAGCACAATAAATCTCGTGCAGATCGGATAATGTATCACTAAGATATAACTGTAGTAATAATACAGGGGGCGCTATGGAGTAAAAATTTACATACAATTATCAATGTGTGTAGAAGTGTTCACTGATGATGCACAATAAATCTGGTTCAGATCGGATGATGTATCACTGAGATATAACTAGGGATGGGAACCGAGAACCGGTTCTGTTAGAGAACCGGTTCTTAAAAGTCCAATTCCATGGAATTGTAGGATGCTTGTCTTAACGATTCAGCTTATCGGTTCTGCAGACTCCTGGTGGTGACGTATTTAAGCGCTGACATCACAGACATGCGCCGCGCCCGAAAAAAATAAATATTTCTTAGCTGACTTCATAGCAGACGTCCTTCTGAGCTTAACGAAATGTTCAAATCAGCTGGATTTTTAAAAAAAAAGTTCGCGGAATTTTAGGCAGGCGCCAGGCGGGTCAAACCGGACGCTTTCTTTCTTTAAATTTAGCTAAATAAACGCTTAAAAAATATATTTCTTAGCTGACTTAATAGTAGACGTACTCTTGAGTTTAACGAAATGTTCAAATAAGCTGGATTTAAAAAAAAAAGTTCGCTGATTTTTATGCAGGCGCCAGGCGGGTCAAACCGGACGCTTTCTTTCTTTAAATTTAGCTAAATAAACGCTTAAAAAATATATTTCTTAGCTGACTTAATAGTAGACGTACTCTTGAGTTTAACGAAATGTTCAAATAAGCTGGATTTAAAAAAAAAAAGTTCGCTGATTTTTATGCAGGCGCCAGGCGGGTCAAACCGGACGCTTTGTTTCTTTAAATTTAGCTAAATAAACGCTTAAAAATATATTTCTTACCTCACTATAGCAGACGGGCTCCTGAGCTGAACCAAATGTGAAATCAGCTGGATTTAAAAATCCGCGGTGTGGTTTATGAGTGGTATCTTGCAAACAAAAACAGCTACATCCACAGCAGGGAGCGGGCAGCGACAGTCATCAGTCCGAACAAAGGAGGCTTTTTTCGAACACAGCAAGTAGAAACTTCTGGAAGTGGCCACTCTTCCTCTTCACTCTCTGTGTCCTCTGCTGGCTGCTGCCTACAGCGCCTCTAAAGCGGCCGAAACTGGTACTGCACCATTTTCGCCAAAAATGAAAAACGAAGAATCAGAGCGAAAAATGAGTCTAAAAATATGGGAAAATATCCATAAATAAATTCTTTATGAACACAAATGGTTTACTATATTTTATTACCCAAATGAGAATTGATAACAGAATTGATAAGGAATCGAATCGATAAATGACATCGATAAAGGCATCGATATTGATAATTTCTTATCAATTCCCATCCCTAGATATAACTATAGAAGTAATGTAGGGGGCGCACTTGAGTCAAATGTTAACCCACCATATCAATGTGTCCACAAGGGCTCACTGATGATGCACAATAAATCTGGTTCAGATCGGATGATGTATCACTGAGATATAACAGTTTGAATAATCTAGGGGGCGCTCTGGAGTCATATGTTAGCCCACCATATCAATGTGTCCACAAGGGCTCACTGATGATGCACAATAAATCTGGTTCAGATCGGATGATGTATCACTGAGATATAACTATAGAAATAATGTAGGGGGCGCACTTGAGTCAAATGTTAGCCCACCATATCAATGTGTCCACAAGGGCTCACTGATGATGCACAATAAATCTGGTTCAGATCGGATGATGTATCACTGAGATATAACTATAGAAATAATGTAGGGGGCGCACTTGAGTCAAATGTTAGCCCACTATATCAATGTGTCCACAAGGGCTCACTGATGATGCACAATAAATCTGGTTCAGATCGGATGATGTATCACTGAGATACAACAGTTTGAATAATCTAGGGGGCGCTATGGAGGGTATTTGCTAATTAGCATAAACACCTGTTCAAGGGGTGGGTAATGATCGATCATAATGATTTTGGTACTCCTCAGATCAAATCTGTGGAGTTTAGAACCAAACGTATGGTGACGGCGTTACGTCTTACTTCGCCATGTCACCACGCCCACTTGCTCCACCCAAAACGAACAGTGCTGGAAAGCTTGTTACACCAACATGTCTTCGGTGACTGGATACAATGTCACGCTGATTAGGTAACAGGGATCCGATATGGACCGTTCAACGTAAAACTTTACACTTCCTGTTGTCAGGGGGCGTGGCTTAAGTGATGTCATGATTTGACCATACAGTTTTGCAGGGGACCGGATGTGGGTCAATCACTGAAGGTTTGATGTATTAGACAGTTTTCGTGTAAGAGCTGTAAGCGTTTCGTTTTTCATGGCGAGATGTCCAACTTTGAGGTCTGGCCCCGCCCCTTCAGCATGCATGAAAACGCACAGTTTTGATAACATTTGTTCCCCCGTGCCTTATAAAGAAACTGGCCAAGTTTGAATCAAATCGAGCGAAATCCCTAGGAGGAGTTCGTTGAAATGCAGAGGCTGTAAACGGCCAAAAAGGGGTGAAAATTTGGTCATCGTTCCAAAATGGCCGCCTTACCATTTATCGTACAACATTGGTGCCAGAGGGTTTTCTGTGCATCTTGGTGAGTTGGACAAGTGTACCAAATTTCATGATTCTACGTCAAACTAAGGTCAATGCAGAGGGTATTTTGAATATTTCTAGGGGGCGCTCTTGAGCCGTTTCTGTAGCGATTTGCTAATTAGCATAAACACCTGTTCAAGGGGTGGGCAATGATCGATCATACTGATTTTGGTACTTCTCGGATCAAATCTGTGGATTTTAGATCCAAACGTATGGTTATGGCGTTACGTCTTACTTCGCCATGTCGCCACGCCCACTTGCTCCACCCAAAACGAACAGTGCTGGAAAGCTTGTTACACCAACATGTCTTTAGTCACTGGACACAATGTCACGCTGATTAGGTAACACGGGTCCGATATGGACCTTTCAAAGTAAAACTTTACACTTCCTGTTGTCAGGGGGCGTGGCTTAAGTGATGTCATGATTTGACCATACAGTTTTGCAGGGGACCGGATGTGGGTCAATAACTGAAGGTTTGATGTATTAGACTCTTTTCGTGTAAGAGCTGTAAGCGTTTCGTTTTTCATGGCGAGATGTCCAACTTTGACGTCTGGCCCCGCCCCTTCAGCATTCATGAAAACGCACAATTTTGATGTCGTTTGTTCCCCCATGCCTTATGAAGAAACTGGCCAAGTTTGAACCAAATCGAGCGAAATTCATAGGAGGAGTTCGTTCAAATGCAGAGGCTGTAAACGGCCAAAAAGGGGTGAAAATTTGGTCATCGTTCCAAAATGGCCGCCTTACCATTTATTGTACAACATTGGTGCCAGAGGGTTTTCTGTGCATCTTGGTGAGTTGGACAAGT
This sequence comes from Garcialebias charrua, assembly GCA_038048925.1. Classification (NCBI taxonomy): domain Eukaryota; kingdom Metazoa; phylum Chordata; class Actinopteri; order Cyprinodontiformes; family Rivulidae; genus Garcialebias; species Garcialebias charrua. Next base: position 16,516 of record JBBPBX010034940.1, read on the forward strand.
GTACCAAATTTCATGATTCTACGTCAAACTAAGGTCAATGCGGAGGGTATTTTGAAAATTTCTAGGGGGCGCTCTTGAGCCGTTTCTGTGGCGATTTTTGCCACGCCCCCAAAATACGTAATTTTTCACCAGTCCTGACGAGTCCGCAAAATTTGGTGAGTTTTCATATATGTTAAGGCCCCCAAAAAGCCACTTCTTTTGGGGGAAGAATAAAAAATAAAAAATAAACACTACAATTACAATAGGCCTTCGCAGCGCTTAGCTGCTTCGGGCCTAATAATAAACACTACAATTACAATAGGCCTTCGCAGCGCTTAGCTGCTCGGGCCTAATAATGCTGTCATACTGTTAAAATGTTAAGACTGGTAGCCATGGTTGTTTTTTTCCTTTAATATGGTGACTCTGATTGCTAAGAAAAAAGTAAAAGTAAAAAGGGTGTCTACTTCGTTGTAATACTGTTGAAATGCATTCTTTCAAATTACTATTAATGACATTCCACATGGAGAGGCTTTTTTTGTTTTGTAGTGTACAGACCTCTTCTAGGGTCTTTTGACGGTCACATTATGGGTGTTTTTGCTTGGGGTGGGAAGTTTCACGCATCCTGTTTGGGGGGATGCTTCTACAAAATGTTCATTGTGTTGTTGTTTTTTTCATGTTGTTTTGGTTTTTATGTTGCAGAACCTCCATCTCTTTTATGCATTATTGTTTACCCGCCATACTTGTCAACCCAATGTTCAGATTGCTTATTACCCTTTTAATTCTGTTATGTTTCCATTTCTGATAGAAGGGAGCCTCCAGTTTGCCAGTTTTAACTGCATTGACAACAATCCTGTCAAATGGGGCAAGGTTCTGCACTACCTTCATCAGCTAGGAACAAAGTTTTTTTTTTTTTTTACAGGAAGCCCATCTTAAAAACTTAGAGCACCTGAAGCTGGGGAGGGGCTGGGTGGGCCAAGTCTCTCCCTCATCTTTCTCCACAAAGGCCAGAGGTACAGCCATCATTCTACACAAATCAGTTCTTTTTCATTCTGATAAAATTATCTCGGACAAAAACAGCTGGTATATTATTGCTGTTGTGACAATTCAAAGCTTACCTGTGGTGCTGGCCAATGCTTATGTACTAAGCTGTGATGAAGAGGCTTTCTACAGAAACTTTTTATCTCGTTTGCCAGACGTAACAGCACATTATTTAATATTAGGAGGGATCTTCTACCTTTAGCTCGACTCAAGCTGGATTGCTCCTCTTCTAAACCAACTCCCTCCACATCAAACCAAATCCCTCTCGAGCAGCCAAAGTTATTCATTCAAAATCAGGATGACACTACATGGCTCTGCTGAGCAGTTTGCGCATGTTTGGCAACCATTGCAACTGTTGGTTAAACGAGCCAACTTTTCCTCTGTACCAGACCAGCTGACATTAATATTATTTATTTACATACGTTGTATTCTCCCTATTCTTTTTCTAGTTTGTAGTTGGTATATATTTTCGGGAGGTCTCTCCCTCTTTTTCTGTTTTTTAGTTTTCTATGTTGGTAATCCTGAGTGCTTTTTTTTCTTGGTCCTTTTTTTGAGAGTGAGAGTACTTGTCTGTTTGTCTTTTCTTGAACTGTTGTGTTAAAAATACAGAAAATTTAAATAAAAGTTTGGGAAAAAAAACTAATGTAACCAGCCTTGACAAAAATGGAAGGTGCCCATAGCAAAGATAGAAAATAATTTGACCAAAGACATGTTAAACTAAGGTGTGCCTTAAAATCAGCATCACATGTGTTATCAATCTATAATCATTCAGTCTCCCTATTTAAAGGGTGAAAAGTAGTCACAGGGCTGTTTGGTATCATGGTGTGTGCCACACTAAACATGGATATGAGAAAGACAATGGCAGAGTTGTCTCAGGAACTTAGAAAGACACTTAACACGCAAAAGTAGCCAAAGTTGGTAATTTAAATCAGCATCTAGAAAAGTGCAGCACCAGTCTGCAAAATCAATGCAGACTGACAAGCCCCAAAGCTGCTAGGAGAACGTCTGATGGGTAGATGAAACTTTACAATTCACGTATTCAACAAACTCCACAAAAAACAATAAAAATAGTTTGGTTGATTGGTTTAGACACAAAACTTTAACTACTATTTAACTAATATGTATTGCTTTAAAGTTACTAACCACAAGATACATAATTGTGAGACTATTACACTTAACTTATAAATTATCATGAAAATATCTCAACATTTAAAACGCCCAACAGTCATACCTATGAGTAAGACAACTACAGGTAGTCCTCGGGTTACGACGGTCTCGAGTTACGACGTTTCGTGGTTACGTCACGCATCTCCCATAAAAAAAAATATTATTTGAAAAGCCGAGTTCCGGTTTTACTTCCGGTTTTGACGGCAGAAGCAGTAGCATGACGGCAGAAGCAGCGAGCACTCAGTGGAAAAATACAGGGCAGGACCTTATTGTTTGGACGAGGTTTACAGGCAGACCGGACTGGACCGAGGGAGGGAGGCTACAGCTGCCCTGTACTCTCTAAAAAAGCTAAGTCTGGTCCTCTGGGACAAGGAGGGACGAGCTAACATGCTCACAGACCTTACTGTAAACTCTGGACCGCGCGAAGCAGTGGAAAAATACAGGCAGAGCTTGGAGGAGCAACGAGCTAACATGCTAACAGACGGAGGAAGACTCCACTAGCTCCCAGTAGGAAATTAACTCTTTTTTTCCTTCATTAGGGCTCCAAATGTATGTGTTTTTTGATAATTATCTAGGGTACTGTGTTAGGATAGGCTAAGTGCTTGGTAAAATGCAGTACTGTACGTATAAGGTGAAGTATTTATGTATGTTCCGACTTACGTTGAAATTCGCTTTATGCCGCCGCGTAGGAACGGATCTCCGTCGTAAGTCGAGGACTACCTGTATTTCAGACATTTATTTTCATTATTTCTTTTAGCTTTACAAAAATAAACAAACAAATAAACTGGCTGTTGGGAGAACTCCTTCCACCAAACTCACATTTTTTAATTTTAGGAGAATAAACTTCCTTTAACTGAAAGAGAATATGTTTTTCTTTATTATTTTACTAAATTACAATAGGTTTATTTAAAAAAAGTTACTTGTTTACTTTTTGTCAAAAACAAAAGCATGTGTTTGTTCAAGTTCTTTCCATTTGTTCAATTCATAATTTTATCTTTTAGAAATGCAACTCTAATTTACTGTACATATTATTGCACATTTTATACACCCCCAGACTTGAAAAACCCTCAAACCAAACTCAAGACTCAAGAAGGCTCTGTGGGAACCCTGTGTGATGCATTCATGACTCAAAGTGCAGTAGAGGGCGAAATATCAAACACAGTCTGACCGTGTATACATCTTGCTATCTTCGTGAACCTCCATCTCGGAACTCTTGAATTCGTTGAGCTCTTTGCGAATGGCAGCCTAACAGGAAGAGAGAGACAATTAGAATCAAAGAAACAAAAGAAATGTGGGATAAAACATTTGAGAATTCCAAACAATAATTTTTTTAATTTTTAGAATCATGCTTTTAGCCATGCCACATCACTGCCTGCTATTTCAGCATAAACCCATCGGCCACTTTATTAGGTCCACCTTGCTAGTTGTGGGGCAGGACTGCCTTAATTCTTCATAGCACAGAAAACATTGCTCAGTGATTTTGGTCCATGTTGACACTAGGGATGCACCAATCCACATTTCTTACTTCTGATCCGATCCAATACTTAAATCTGTGTATCGACCGATACAGATACTTTCCCGATCTGATACCGTTCAGGTATATGAGGCTGTAATAATTAATTTTTTGAACTGCGACTACTGTCTTAACATTGTGTGAGTTAAACCCTATGAAGACACTCTGGGCCTCACAACAGGAAACACCTAAACTTTAACAGCACACAAGAGGCAGGTCTATATCACAGACGTCCTTCTCACTCATGGTGCAGCTGGAAAACTAAAAAAAGGCTAAGCATTATGGGAAAGACAACACAGTCCACTCCCCTTAACCACTACGGAAGTGGATTTTGTTGTCTTTCCCATAATGCTTAGCGTTTTTTTTGTTTTCCAGCTGCACTATGAGTGAGAAGGACGTCTGTGATATAGACCTGCCTCTTGTGTGCTGTTAAAGTTAGGGTGTTTCCTGTTGTGAGGCCCAGAGTGTCTTCACTGGGTTTAACTCACACAATGTTAAGACGGCAGTCACAGAATATGGTGGAACACATGTGCTCTTTGAAGCCAGATCAGAAATCAGGGTACCGTATTCTCCGGTGTATAATACGCACTTTTATTGCTCATTTGAATATCCTACGTATTATACACCGAAGCGTATTATCTATGGATTTTTTCCCATATTTTTAGACCAATTTTTAGCTCTGATTCGCCGTTTTTCATTTTGGCCAAAAATGGTGCAGTACCAGTTTCGGCCGCTATGGGCGCTAATGCGCCCTGTAGTCTGTTTATTCAAACTGTTTAAATTCATGCTGAATAGCAAATGTTATTCCAAAATGTTATTCATGAAGGATTTCTCTTCTCAAACCTGCAGTGAAGATTCAGTGACACTGTTTATCTCATTTTAGTTTGAGCTCAGGACAATCTCCTCAGAAGATACTTTTGTTTTTGTCCTAATTAATATTCAGATGAACAATATCTGTTTTTGCTATTATCATTAACATAGGTCCCATATGTGACGCTTTAATGACGTTGTTTTAACCAAACCAACAGGTTAACAGTGTTGTGTGTAGTGTTAAGATCAGTTTTTATCATAAAATGCTGACATCTGAAACTAACACTTTATCTTTATGACAATTTGTAATGTTTGATTCAAATTAAAAGTAATAAAAGTATTACTGTCCCTTCAGGAATAACTCCCAAAAAGTTCATTACAGGTAGTCCCCGATTTACGAGCGCTCTGATCTGCGAGGTTCCAGACTTACGAGCTGCGAATTTTTGGAAAAAACGAAAAAAATACTGAGTTTTCATGTGTTTTTTCACTACAGTTAGTTAGTTAAGCATATAAACACACGTTTCCGATCATTTTTATGCACTCAAAAGTAGTTTTTAGATGAAAATAGAGTGTTTTTAGTCGCGCTAGCGAAAACCGTTCCAATTTACGAGCGGATTTCCGGATTTACGAGAGAAATGGCGGCCGTTCCAAATTACGAGATTTCCGGTTTACGAGCGCCTCGTTGTAACGGATCTCGCTCGTAAATCGGGGACTACCTGTACTGAGAGCGATCAGAGAAGTGTTTCTGAGGTCACGGTTGTATCACTAGTTTCAATGGGTTTGGCGCCATCTAGTGGCCATAAAAAAGACTGTCACGGCAGCGCGTATTATACACCGAAGCGTATTATCTAAGGGTTTTTCTGATTTATTTCCAAAAATATGACAAAGCGTATTATACACCGGAGCGTATTATACACCGACGAATACGGTATATGCAGAAATTCTAGAGTTGAATTTAATACCTTTTAATACCTTTTTAATACCATCAAAATATTTTTTAATACCATCATGGCACCGAGCTGTAACCGTAGCGGCAACCTGTTGTATTTCAGTTCCATGCAACTAATTGTAAAGTGATAAGATTACTGTCATTTTCTTCCTAAACTTTGGTAGTAAATGTAGTTTTATAACAATTACTGGATACAGTACATCAATTTGCTTCTTGCCTCAATAAAAGCACTGACCTATTTGTTATTTAAATCTAACCCAAGAGAAAAAGTTTAATTGTTCCCACACACAGCATATCTCTAATGGCAAACAAAAAACTGTAAACTTGAAAACAGAACAGTTTAGTTAAAATAATTCAACACTGAACACATGCATAATTCAAAAAGAGAGGGAGAAAAATAATAACTACTGTATTTTTCATCCTGTAAGTTGCAGTTTTTTGCATAATTTACATGCCTTGCAACTTATAGGACGAAGTGACATATTTATAGATTTTTTCCCCCCATATTTATAAACCATTTGACTGAAATATGACCGTTTCCATTCATTCTGACTGAAAAAAAAACCCCTGCAGTTCCTGATGGCCCCATAGGGTATGGCATGCTGTTGGCTGTTGTATCATGTAATAGGAAAACGTGCCTTTAATGACAAATTAAAAAAAGTTCAAGACAAAAACAACTGGACTTTATTTATTATACTATTTATTATACTATTATACTATACTTTGTTTTTTTTATTGCACTTTTTAGAATTCACCATGTCCTGGATGACTGAGAATCTTCACTAGCTATTAATGACCCAATCGGCCTGCCATACTCTCCCCACCTCTCTGCTCACTGCTTCAATCCAACAGCCAGGTGCACCGCCCCGGCGAAATGCAGCTAATTCAACCATTAAAGTGCATTTATTAAGAAAATGATAGACAGAAACACACCTCTGCTATAATTTCGAGCTAACAAATAGTTGTTTAGGTATTTTTCTTGTTAAATGGCGGCAAAACGAGCCGCGCTCCTTTTTCCTGTTTTCACCGCTGAGCGATCACGGTGCACACAGGCAGCAACACTTTTTTTAAAAATAAAGCCGATTTACCCATTAAAGTACATTTATTAAGAAAACGTTAGACTGAGACACATCTTTTGCTATAATTTCGAGCTAACAAACAATTGTTTAGGAAAATTTCTTGTTAAATGTCGGAAGATAAAGTCGCGCTCCTCTTTCCTTTCTTTTTACCGACATGATCAGCCTCGGCCAGCTGTAGGTGCGCGCGCACACTGACTGACGATATGACGTCTTTGTTTTAGCTAAGGTCCTACTCGGAACATAAAATTAGAAAAGATAAATAAATTCACAGACCTTTTTTAAGACGCCAGAAAGGGAAAAATATAGTTGTGTAGGTTTTAAAAAAATTAATACCTCGCCAGATGACGTTTATTACTTTTTAATACTTTTTAATGGCCTTAATTTGTGTTAATTTCATTTACTACCTTTTACTACCTTTTACAACCCCGCGGATACCCTGGAAATATCGGCAGGTTGGATCGGAAAATCAGATACAGTACTTAAATTATGCTGGTATCGGATACCGATACTGGTACTGGATCGGATCGGCCCCATCCCTAGTTGACACATACACTGAAAAAAAGAGAATAGGCCTCTATTGGATTAAAGTAATCATTTTGAGTGTATTAAACTTAACTACCACATGTTTTAAGCTGAAACAGTATTATATAGTGTAAATCCTACGCGCTAGGCAGAGACAGTACACTCCTTGTTCGAATCACGTTTGTCTAAAATGATTCATTAACCGTGTCAAAGGTAAATCTCGCGATATGACACAGGATTTTGACTCTCGCGCGATACCGAACGGGATTTCCTCTCGCGCGCTGTACTTGCGCGCATGCGCAGCTCAGTCAAGAACGCAACAGAAGGTGGTCGAAGAGTCTGAGTTGTTACTAAAATCACTCGGTAAGTCTTAATTTTCTGGATAAATATTATATAAATCACGGTCAAATGTCGTTAACTGCTTTGAGAATTTCTATGTAACGTTTAATAGTTGTCAGGTTGTTTGCCAGTGCTGTTTTTTTTATCGGTTTCATATATTTGCGCTGCTTCTTTTGAAAAAAAAAATTGAGCGCGAGCTAGCATGACACACAACTTAACTCTGTGGTTATAGTTATTTTACATAATACTTGGTGTGCCAACTGACTGTTCAGTTGTGTGTTAACTGCATGGTGTTAGTGGAGTTTTGCCATCGAAGAGCTTCAGCTTCGGCTAAAGATATCTGCAGCCTCAAGCTAGCATTAAATTAGCATGCTACAACCACATTTTTCTTTCTATTTTGCTGCAGATTGAGATGCAACAGCCAACGGATCGTTTGCTCAAGTTTTTGTGGTAAGAACAGTACTTACACTACCTAAAAAAGTCTATCTGTGAAATAAAGAAAAAAAATCTTCCATGTTTTTTTATTTTATTTATTTTTTTATTGTCAGAAAGATGACCAACTAGTTGATCTGGGGTGGCGTAGACTTCTGTCTTTTGTCTAGTTTCTGATATTTTTCCCCAAGTAACATTTCACAGTATTAAATAAAAAATAAAAAACAATACAGTGCATTGCATTTAGGTAGGATTTTTGGAGAGGGTGCAAGCACAGTCAGTCTACCCCCACCCCCCCAAAAAAAGTAGAGGCTGTGTGTATGTGTGGGGGGAGAGATTAACTGACTTATTTCATTCTCTAACACGATTCTCAACATAGAACATTTTCTCCACCACCTTTAAAAGAATGCAAATACAAGAATGAATTTTTATATTAAATTAATGCAAACAAATGATTTCAAAATCACTGAAAAAGTCTGAACAGGTTATTGAATGCAAATACTAATAATAAAAAAAGATGAATGGTAAAAGTACTGTAAGTCCATGAGTGTTTGTTCTACAATGTAGCTGCAGGTCGTTGTTGCAGGTCACGTTGTTGCAGTTTGATGATGATGAAGGTTGCTGCCATCATCATCACAGGTTTCAGATGAAGAAAAGGCCGTTGACCAGGCCAGATGACAAACCATTCAGTGTCTGGCATGATTTGCCAGGAATTGTTTTTAAATGTTGACTTGTTTTTTGAAATCTTTTAGCTCTGTCATTATGTAACAATAATTTCATGTTTCAGGTAAATGCAGAATTCAAGCGCATCACGTCTGCAGTCAAGGTTTCTGTCGCAGCTTGACCGTCTTTCTGAAAGTCTGCTGAGAGCAAAGCGATCGGGCGAGGTGGGCTAAAAACATAGCTGCTATGATGACGGTAAGAACGTTCAACTTTTCCTATCCCATAAAGTACATATGCTTTGCATTTCTTCAGTAGAAAATTGGTATACCGTATCCATTGTGCAGCCCAACTTGCTTTGTGTGTGACTACTAATTATCAAATCTACCTGTGGTTATAATTACAGTAGAGTGTGTGAGAGTGAGTGAGTGAGTGATGGAGTAAGTGATGGTGTAAGTGTGTGTGAGTGAGTGGTGTGAGTGAGTGAGTAACTGTGTGATTGATTGATTGATTGATTGATTGAATGAGTGAGTGAGTGAGTAACTGTGACTGAGTGAGTGAGTAAGGGTGTGACTGAGTGAGTAAGGGAGTGAGTAAGGGTGTGACTGAGTGAGTAAGGGAGTGAGTAAGGGTGTGACTGAGTGAGTAAGGGAGTGAGTAACCCCGGAATTACACCACATGCGTTACGGCTCCGCCCCGCTCCGGTCCGACCTCCGCAGCAAATACGCACCCATTATAATCAATGACAGAATTTACACTGGCTCCGCACGGCGGCGGCGAGCTGCGGAGAGCGGACGGCAGTCCGTCAAAATTAGAAAATTTTCTATTTCTGCCGGATGACGGAGCTGTGCCGGAGTCAACTTTTGAAGATTACGTCGCACCAACAGGAAAAGGAACGAGCACAACTTCCGTATTTACAAAATAAAATCACCACGGGCGGACTAATCCTAGCTCTATACGGATTTATTTGTACAAAAATGCTGTCAAACTATCAATTATGACTATTCTATGACTAAACTATTATATTTATGACTATGACTACACCTAATAACGCAATACAAAAATAAATAAATAAAAAAGTATTTTATTCTGAAATGTAAACATCACTTCCTGTTGCTCAAACCATGTAGCTCATTTACGAGAGAAGATCAAGGCAGCAGTCTCTCTACAGTTGTTCTCCTTCTTTCCACCGAATGAATTGTTTTGTTCTGACTTACTTATTTATCACTTGATTTATCGCGCGATCTCGCACGTGTCTTGGAGCGGCGCATCCAGGCGGACCTGAGCGGAGCGGAGGCAGTGGAAATTGGACTCGTTCAGCTGCGACCTGCGGACCGGAGCGGGGCGGAGCCGCGTGCAGTGTAATTCCGGGGTAAGGGTGTGACTGAGTGAGTAAGGGTGTGACTGAGTGAGTAAGGGAGTGAGTAAGGGTGTGACTGAGTGAGTGAGTAAGGGTGTGACTGAGTGAGTGAGGGTGTGACTGAGTGAGTGAGGGTGTGACTGAGTGAATGAGTGAGTGAAGAGTGAAGCAGAAAAGGAACATATCATAGGGGAAATGGAGTCAGACCAGTCCTCCACCAGCTTCAGGAGACAGAGAAGGAGGACATCATTCCGGTAAGACTTCCTGTTTGTGAAGTTATGCCATAAAACCATTTGTCTGTGTGGACCATCACAGCTCGGTTTTGTTTTCTTGGAAGAGGGATCTCGCAGGGAGAGGGTGAGGAAGTCTTGCGTTGATGACTTGGAAGCAATGGACGTTGGCCATGGAGAGGTAAATACTGTCACATTTTCTATTGAGCCATACACTTTATGGAAATGTGCCAGACTGTTAAAGCTGTCGTGTTCTCCTACAGTCAGTGGTGCCTCGACAGCTTCTGGACCTTGAAGACTTGACCTTCACTCAGGGTAGCCATTTCATGGCCAACAAACGTTGCCAGCTCCCAGATGGCTCTTTTCGTAAGCAGCGCAAAGGTTACGAAGAGGTTCATGTGCCCGCTCCGAAGCCTAAACCCTTTGCTGACAATGAGGTTTGTTGATATGATCACTCTGTATACATACTACATACATACATGCTACATACATAACTGCTACATACATGCTACATACATAACTGCTACATACATGCTACATACATAACTGATACAAACATGCTACATACATACATACATGCTACATGCATACACACATGCTACTTGCATACATACTACATATTACATACATACATGCTACATACATGTTACATACATACATCCATGCTAGCTACATACATGCTACATACATACTACATACATGCTACATACATACAGGCTATGTGAGTGTGACATACATACATGCTACATACATACATGCTACATACATACACACATGTTACATACTACATACATGCTACATACATACATATTACATACATACATGATACATACATACATACACACATGATACATACATACATGCTATGTGAGTGTGACATACATACATGCTACATACTACATACATGCTACTTACATACATATTACATACATACATACATACATGCTACATACATGTTACATACATACATGCTACATACATACAGGCTTTGTGAGTGTGACATACATACATGCTACATACATACACACATGCTACTTGCATACATACTACATATTACATACATACATATTACATACATACATGCTACATACATGTTACATACATACATCCATGCTAGCTACATACATGCTACATACATTCTACATGCATGCTACATACATACAGGCTATGTGAGTGTGACATACATACATGCTACATACATACACACATGCTACATACTACATACATGCTACTTACATACATATTACATACATACATGCTACATACATGTTACATACATACATGCTACATACATACATGCTACATACATACATGCGACATACATACATACTACATACATGCTACATACATTCTACATACATACATACATATTACATACATACATGAATACATGATACATACATGCTACATACATACATGATACATACAAACATGATACATACTTGCTTGGCCTATGGATGAGCTGCTTAGATTTTAGTGGTCAAGGTTAGGATCTCATAGCCAATCATTCTGTTCTCTTTATATTCCAGGATATTGAATCCAGAGAGGCTGAGGCAGACATTGCGGAGAAGACCATGGGCATCTACACTGTCCGAGCAGAGGGTCGTGGTCCTGATGGTCCAGGTAATGGACGCTTTGCTGATGTTGGTGTTGTGCTGGAAGGTGTGGAAGTCCTCCATAACCTACAGAGTGTCAGCCATGTGTGCGTGATGCTTTATGGACTGATCTATGCACTCAACTTGAGCTATCCAAAAAGCCTGACAAACCATTCAGTGTCTGGCATGATTTGCCAGGAATTGTTTTTAAATTTTGAATTGTCTTTTGAAATCTTTTAGCTCTGTCATTATGTAACAATCATTTCATGTTTCAGGTAAATGCAGAATTCAAGCGCATCACAACATGCCTCTGCAGTCAAGGTTTCTCTCGCAGCTTGACTGTCTTTCTGAAAGTCTGCTGAAAGTGTTTTCAAAGCGATCGGGCGAGGTGGGCAAAAAACTTGGAAACATAGCTGCCATGATGACAGTAAGAACTTTCAACTTTTCCTATCCCATAAAGTACATATGCTTTGCAATTCTTCAGTAGAAAATTGGTATACTGTATCCATTGTGCAGCCCAACTTGCTTTGTGTGTGATGACTAATTATCAAATCTACCTGTGGTTATAATTACAGTAGAGTGAGTGTGTGTGTGTGTGTGATGAATTTTTGATTCCTCTAAAAGAACCCTTTTTTATTTTGTTCACTGTCCCAGTGTGAGATATTCATCATTTTATATACCGGTACCGGTAATCAGATTATTATAAAAAGTCCAGTCCATACTGATCAGGTCAAATGTACATTTTTTTAATATTTCAGCGATGTTAATGTCATATGACGACTGGTTGAAAACCTTCGATTTTTTTATTTTTTGTGTTCAAGTTTTTTCATACTACTGGAAATTTGAGTTCACATTTCTATTTTCTCTATGTTAATTCTTAAGGATGACACAGATGAGCGAAGGGAGTCCCTCATCAAAGGACTCTGCATCTATCTGAATGAGAGCCCGGATGACTTGGTGCAGGAATACATGGTGAGTTTTTTTTGTGTGTGTAGTTTGGCTTTACAACATTTTAAAACCTTGCATTCTGTTATTCCTGTTATCCTATTGTACTGGTAAGTCAAAGTCAAATGGATCTCTTTACTGTTTTGAAAGTAATTCCAGCACTGAATATGGTCTTAAATTTAATTTCAAGTGGCATTATTGAAGTCTTACAGACATTTTAACTATAACTTGCCTTAAACTTAAGACCTTGTATAAACATTTTAAAAAATAAACCCCTTTTTATACCTTAGAACAAAAATTATGACATCTCGTCATACTGGCCTGACTTGTCTGTCAAGGGTCCAACTGGGACTGATATTCAGCCCTGAGTATATCAACTCCAGGTTAACGATCAAAATCATCTACCGTAGTAACATAAAAACAACATCCAGGAAAAAAGAAGTTAAATCTTATCATTAGTTTTTGTTTGAACGTTATTTGCCAAAACTGAACCAGACACGTACGGTAATCCAAATTGTGAAGGTAAAATAAAATATTTTTGTTCGCTTAGCGTGGTAGGCTAATGTCTTTCAAATAAAAACTAATGTAAATCTTGAAGGCTCCTCTGCATTTGAGATGAAAGCATTGTTTTTTTTGTTTTTTTTTTTGTATTAAATGGACCATGGATGGCAGCATGGCAGGACTGTTTTTTGCTACAGCCATTTAACATTCTGCTTACATGGGTTTAAATAAATGGTAGAATAAGAGTTAATGCATTCTAAAGTGATCTGTAAAAAAGTCTTTAACAAATGTTTCATCTTTAAACAGGACATGACTGAGGCTGCTACACTGAGTGTCACTGAGAAAACTACAGTGGGCATCTACGTCATCAGAGAGATGCCTGGCAGTGACTGTCCAGATGTTGGCATAATCCTCGAGGGTGTCGTGGTGATGCAGGAACTTGATAACGTGGCCCTTGCTGTAGCCATGTTGTTTGGACTTTTCTACTCATTGAACATGAGGTACCCATCACAGTTACGCTACATCTTTGAGGTGATTCAGAAGGTGGTAATGGACTTGGATGCGATCCAGCTTTCCAGAAAAGCTCAAAACTTGAAAACAAAACTGGACATGTAATGAAAACAAGGTTTACATGATGTGGTAAGCTCCACATGAGGACATTTAAATGTGATTTGATTTTCACATGGACTTGGATGTGATCCAGCTTTCCAGAAAAGCTCAAAACTTGAAAACAAAACTGGACATGTAATGAAAACAAGGTTTACATGATGTGGTAAGCCACATGAGGACATTTAAATGTGATTTGATTTTCACATGGACTTGGATGTGATCCAGCTTTCCAGAAAAGCTCAAAACTTGAAAACAAAACTGGACATGTAATGAAAACAAGGTTTACATGATGTGGTAAGCCACATGAGGACATTTAAATGTGGTTTGATTTTCACATGGACTTGGATGTGATCCAGCTTTCCAGAAAAGCTCAAAACTTGAAAACAAAACTGGACTTGTAATGAAAACAAGGTTTACATGATGTGGTAAGCTCCACATGAGGACATTTAAATGTGATTTGATTTTCACATGGACTTGGATGTGATCCAGCTTTCCATAAAAGCTCAAAACTTGAAAACAAAACTGGACTTGTAATGAAAACAATATTTATGATGTGGTAAGCTCCACATGAGGACATTTAAATGTCAGTTGATTTTCACATTTTCAAAGGTTAATTCACTGTTTAATTTTCCATAAAAACAATTTATTTTCTTGTTTTTAAAAAGAATGTTCTTGGTGTTTATTTGCACTTGTTATAAAACAATTATATTGTTATATTCTGTTTCACTGATGTGGTCAGCTTTAGGTGAGAAGACATTTCATCTCACACTTGCTCCAACCTTTTTTATGGAGGTTCCAATTTTAAGGGTGAACAAGCAGCAGTTTTGTTTATAAAAATATATCTTTAATTATCTCATGTTTAGGAGAACTTGTTAAGAAAGTGAAATTGTTATCTGTTATTCGTGATGTGGTCAGTTACAGGTGAGAGTACTGAAAGTCTCAAACTTGCTCTCCTGTTTTAAAAGCTTGAAATTCCAGGTGAATAATCGGCAGGAACTTGTGACCCGTTGATTTAACTCAAAAACTGCCATGTTTATTTCAGTTTACATTAACATTTTTGTTTAAAAATGAAAAGCTGTAGAGTGACATCAGGTTAGTTTGAAATGACTTGTTTGGTAATGTTCAAAACGAGTCGAGATTGGATATTTTCAATATGCTTCTTTGAACAAATGGCACTTCTTTTCTTTGAACAAACGACACTTTTTTTATTTTAACAAACGGCACTTTTTTTTATTTGAACAAACGGCACTTTTTATATTTGAACAAACGGCACTTTTTATATTTGAACAAACGGCACTTTTTTTCCTTTTAACAAATGGCACTTTTTTTACATTCACTGTATTGTTGCTGTATAGTTTCTGGTTCATAAATAAAGGTTTTGAAATGAAACTGCTGATTTTTATTAAGAGGTAAAATGGTTAATGTTGTTTATGTTTAGAAAAGTTAGTGTTATTATCCTAGTAAATGTTTATTTAAATGTTAATTGGAACATTTCTGCATTTTTAAGTCAGTCCAACAGCTGCACTGAATTGTCAACTGTTGTAATATTTTAATTTTATCTAGACAATACGGACCTTCTTGAGCTGAATTTGTGTTTTTCAAAGATCGTGGCCTTTGACCTTTCTTTAAGAAGGTTAATTAGGGAAAATAGTCATTTTGTTTGTAAAGATTAAGGGTTGCTGGCAACTGTCTTGGAAGAGAAAAATGCAGTTTAGGAGACATTCGTAAAATTTAGTTTGACACTTGAATATAATACTAACATTTAAAATGAAGATAATGTGTAGTTTTTAATTAAAAAGTGGTATTTAAGTGAAAGTTATTAAATAGTGTTGGAATAAAGGGATAAAATTGTGTCAGATTAAAGTATTCCATAAGCTCAAATCATGTCGTCATAATGTGTTTAAATCACATTTCTTCAACACAATATATTCATCTTTTTCCAAAGTGAAAATTTTGTGTCAGATTAAAGTATTCCATAAGCTCAAATCATGTCATCCTAATGTGTTTCAATCACATTTCTTCAACACTATATATTCATCTTTTTCCAATGTTAAAATTTTGTGTTAATTTAACTTGATTGTTATT
>JBBPBX010034941.1:15728-32328 GCA_038048925.1 Garcialebias charrua
GCCTGAGCATCACTGTCTTCAGATCACTGCCAGTGTCAATAATTTCCATCTCTATTTTGAAAAAGCTAATGGCTATGGTAAAATCTCATTTACTCATATTGTAAAAAATAAAATAAAAATGCTTTAAAGTGTAGGATAACATCAGGCAGGTACAATAAAGTAATGGACTTCTGAGACACAAAGAGATATGAGCTGGCAAGAAACACTTGCTAAAACAATAGATTTATTTGTGTGATGTACTTACCGAGACTATAGACATCACAGCCTGGGATAAATCATACTCGTCTGCAATGTAATTCAGCAGTCTGTAAAATCCAACTCCAGCATCTGAGAGGCCATCAATCTCATCTTTGGTGTTGACAACAAACACAAATCCAATTCTATAGGAGCAGGGGCAAAACAAGTATTCAATTTGCAGGTAAAATGAGAATCACTACCTTGTAAGGATTATAAATGCCAAGGGTGGACCACAAAACAAGTATTCAATTTGCAGGTAAAATGAGAATCACTACCTTGTAAGGATTATAAATGCCAAGGGTGGACCACATAAACATCTGTGGAAGTGTGAGAAATGACAACACCAACCTCAAGGGGATTTTATGCCTGTAGAAAAGTTCTGCTAGCTTCACCAGCTCCACAGTTTCTTCCTGCAGCGGATCTAGACACAGAACCTAAGAGCAAAGGCATCATTATGAAGCAGTCCTCATAAAGCTAAACATGATCGTCAAAATAGAAAAAAATTGTGATTTTTCTGTTTTTGATTTGAATTGTTATGCTTCAAATATTCTCAGTGAGCAGGTCCCCGGTTCAAATCCCGGCAGGGGGCCTTTCTGGGTGGAGTTTGCATGTTCTCTCTGTGCATGCGTGGGTTTTCTCTGGGTACTGCAGTTTCCTCCCACAGACCAAAAACATGCATGTTAGACTGATTGGGAACTCTAAATTGTCTCTGGGTGTTAGTGAGAGAGTGAATGGTTGTTTGTCTCTATGTGTCCCTGTGATGGACTGGAGACCTGTCCAGGGTGTACCCCGCCTCTCACACAGTGACTGCTGGACATGGGCACCAGTGACCCCAGCGGCCCAAAAATGAAGAACTGGTTCAAGAAAATGGATGAACGGATGCTTCTAATACAATTTCTACATCATTAAATGATTGTGTGGGGTGATTTAACTCAAACTCTTGAAAGCGTTTGTAAAAATTGCTTTAGAAAACAGTATTCGGGGGTGGCCGTGGCGTAGTGGTAATGGCAGTCGTCCCCCGATCGGAAGGTTGGCGGTTCGAATCCCGGTTCCCCACACCATGTGTCGTTGTGTCCTTGGGCAAGACACTTAACCCAGAGTTGCTCCCGGTAGGACAGGAAAGCACCTTGCATGGTAGTCTGCCGCTACCGGTGTATGAATGTGTGTAGCATTCAATGTGTGTAGCGCTTTGAGATTTTTACTAATGAAAAACGCGTTATAAATTGAATTCATTATTATTATTATTATTATTCCTCACCTTTGCTTACAACCAAATTCAGCAGTTTCTGAAATTCTCCTTTTAAAGTTTGAACTATCTCAACACAGCTCATTTGCATATTTAGCACCAATTTTTGCTTTAGTGCTCCCCACCACTCAATCTCTCCCCTCCTCAAGTTATTCTACTCCTGTCGACACTTATTCAGTCTGCTTCTCAGATAAATAATGTTAATATGGTAACTTACTTTTTATATACCGGTATATGAATGTTTCTGTTCAGTGCCCAGAGATGACTTCTTTTGTGACTTGGTGCTATATAAATAAACTCAATTGAATTGAATTATTTCTACAGCGATTGGACGCTGTTCCTGTTCAGATGAAGAAAGAACTTTACCTCATTATTTCAGACCTGCGTCTGTTTACATTCAGGGATTACGTATTTTACTTACTCAACAGACGCTACACGCTAAAACTGTCCAAAGAGTACTAGTGCATTCTGTAGACTAGGGCTGGACAATAATTTGATGTTGATATATATGTCACACTGCGCTTTTATTCAATAACAGTGATATGAGTTTTAAGCACATTTTCAATATTTCAATATGAGCAAAGCGTTTCACTGACGCATTTCTTTTTCTGTTCGTGTTGAAGCAGTCGCTTCAGTTTCAACCCGAACAGAAAAAGCTGCGACACAACTACGTAAGTGTGTGGTGACGTAGATGTTACACAGAGCTCGAGTCCAGAAGGCGTTAGTGGTAGCAGACTATGCTAAGCTAATTTCCAACGTGTGTTACGTTTTCTCTTCAAAATGAGTTTCCATGACCGTCAGAATGTGACTGAACAAGCTTTCACAAGCGAAGAGAAAGCAGATGAAATATTGATAAGAGAGGAAAGACTAATTCGGCGGTGTGGAAGTGGTTTGGCTTTCTAAGATTCGATAAACTGCAGGTTTCAGTGCTGCAAAGTGTGCCGGTGGAACACATCTAACTTGTTCCACCATCTGAAGAGTTTCCACAATAGAATATGCTGAGAGTCAGAAGATGAAGCACAATATAAGTTTGAGCCAACGCGTCCTAACATTTAAAAGGTGAATATTAATTTATTTATACCGTTTTTCTGAGGCTTTTATATTGTTTATATCGATAATGGAATTATATCATTATCAACCGAAATCAAGAAATATGTTGTGATAAACGTTTTGTCCATATCGTCCAGCCCTACTGTAGACTTTTGGTAGTGAGTGGTGAGTGGATATTTTTGATCATAGATGATACATACTCTTATAAATTGAATCCTCGAGGCTCAATGAGACTAACCTGTATAAATAAAGGTTAAATGAAAAAAAAGAAAGAAAAAAACATGTATAAAAAATGGTAAATCAATAACGTTAAAAGAAAAAAAGTGGGATTTTGGTCCTGTCTCTGTCTGTTTCCTCAAGTTTCCAGCTCAGTGTTTTCCCTCCCTGTGCTCAACCCCTGTCTCACCTGTGTCATGTTAATCACTGCAGGTGTCTGTTATTTGTTCCAATCAGTGTGTGTATATATTCAGCTTCTCTGCGTCTTGTCTTTGTCTCGGGATTGTCCTTATGGTGTGTTTCTGCTTTCCGTCCTGTGTCCTGTTTTCAACGAGTACACTGCCCTGTCAGTTTTTGCTTTTTTTTGTTTTTGTAAAATAAATACGTTTTGATTTTTCACGAGCCTCCTGTCATCCTCCTGCATTTGGGTTCAACACTCTGTACGGCAAAACACGACAAAAATCCCGTTTTGACAGCTGTTATGACTTTAAATAAAGTGTTTAATGGAAAGTTTGGTCATAGACTGTTTTAAACCAGTTTAAAAGATTTCTGGTGGAGTTATCTGTTTACCGTAATTGTGATATGACCTGAAAAACTGCACAATAAAACACAGCCGATTTGACTAATATAAACCCTGTTGATTCTGGATCAGTTAATCTACATGGAAAATATTTCCTAGTTTCAATATTTTTTCTCACCAGGTTGAAGAAATTGCGTCTGATCTGCCGGATGACTCCAGGAAAGGTGGCTCTGAGAAGCTCCTGCATGCTTGCTGGCCAGCTCCGGTACATCGGGTCATTTTCAATGTCATTCATCCACTGAGACAAACAAGGAGAAAATCTTATGAGGTTTTCTTCCAATCTGCATCTGTAGCTTCCAGCAGAGCAAACACATCAACAACTAAGTCAGATATGTTGAGAATAAATTACTGGTGTGACTGGATGTACTTAATGTTTCAACAGGAACAACATATTTATCTTTAACACTGATGATTCAGTGAGTACTCGTCAAGGACTCCAACATGACGTTAGTTCTACTAATAACTATTGAGGGTTTTTTTTTTAAACAAAGGACAGGGGTCAATGAATTTCTTTAAAATGTTATTTCATCAGAGGAACTCTTTATATATTAAATGTAAACCTTTCTAGCACAGCAGGCCAATCTGGCATTAACTGATCCTCTTGTCTGCAACCTTCAGGCCTACATTTTTGCATCACTTGGAGATTGTCACCATTTCTTGTGAGACTCTTAAAGGGGACCACAGATGCAAAATTCACTTTTTAATGTTTTTTTTACTCAACTTTGGGTATGTACTTCATAAAAAAACAGTCCTAGTGCCAAAAAAATGCACCCAGTGGTTTATTTACTCTAAGTATATTTATTTTACTGTGATAAGATAGGTTTCGTTTTCAAATCCTGGCGCTTGTGACGTCACAAGCGCCAGGACAATCCCCCCGCACCTTTAGTTCAACCCCTCACCTAGCAACCCCTGCTGCGGCTCAACCCACTTCAGTATAATAGACGTGACGGTTGTTTTTCCTGATTTCATCTCATCTTTTGTTTAAATGTTCTTAATTTCATGTGTACAGCACTTTGTTGCAGCTGTGGTTGTTTTAAATCAAAAAGAGATCGCTCCCAAAAGCGCCGCATGCAACGAGAGGACCTAAAAGGGCTGAGGAGGAACAAGCTATTTTTAGCCTCTAAAAGGAGCAGCTCATTGCGGCGCGCGCAGACGGCTTTTGGTAAGTTATCTTAAGCTAGCACTAACAGTAAGTCAAATGAGTAATAAAAAAAGAGCTAATTTTAAAACAACAACAGATTAGAGATACTGGGTGTTACAGAGGGCGGAGTTAATGTAAACAGATCTTTGAAGGGCGTGAACTTCAGAGCTCATTATCATAAACCAGTCGTTCAAAACGAAAGTTAAAAATGGCAGAATTAAAAAGGGTATAATTGATTATCTAAGAATTATTTTGTGTATTAAATTCAATGAACATTGTCTGGATAGCGCACAGACATACCATAAAAATTTTAAAAACCTATCTGTGGTCTCCTTTAAGTTTCAACAACACAAGCAAGATAAAATGAACCCATTCAGGTTAAATGTGGACACACTTGATACTCTCTACTTTAAATGTTTATATACTTTTTCTTAGCTAGTTAAAAAAAAGAAAGTTTCAGGTACTGTAGAGGAAGTCATAGAAGCTTTATAGTTTAATTCCCAAACCAGTCTTAAGTCCACAATGAAATGAACATCTGTAGAGTTGAGCTAACAAGAGAAATAAAATAAGAATAATTATTATACAACATAATAATTTTGTTGGTCTGAGCTCACCATTATAGCTGGATGTCTGATGTCTAAGGCGTAGTTGTCATCTACGCCGTTCACTGGTAACCTCAGCAATTTGCCCTGATGTTCTCCTTTAATGCCTAAGTTTTGAAGCCCCTCCAAGACCCTGGCTTCTGTTCTGAGGATGTCCAAAAGGCTGTGAAAGCAAAACTGATGGTTATTTTACAAAGGCAATAACTGTGTAGCGTTTGCATTTGTAGTGTGCACAATCTTTTTGCACCAAGATGATGGAGCTGATGTGGCGATACGCTGCGTCCTTCTGTGGGTTATTACCTGAAAGGGTTGTGAATGTCTAGATCAATGTGCAATCCATTGATAAATAGCTCTCCGTCCCCCGGGTGAACACCGACTGTCTCACCGAGTTGCTGGAAAAACAAGCCCAACGCATCAATCAAATGTCAAAAGCTTTCAACGAGTGTTTACCACTGATGCCTGTATCTTTGAGAAAAAACTGTGAAAAGAGACTACCGGTACTATAGAAGGGAAAAAAAACGTGAAATCTACAAAAAACAACTGCAAATAATCATATAAAAGTATTTTCTCTAAAATGAAAACTTGTGCAGATGTTTTCAAAGATACCACCATGCACAATCCTGCAGGAAGACAGATCATGATATCACACCTTTTGGTTCTCCTCAATTTCTTTTCTCATTTCCTTCTTTACAGCCACTCTTGTCAGTGATCTGTGGGAACAGTAAAACATGTACAGTCACCATCAGCTTTAACCACATCCCCAGCCTGCTGTAAAATGCCCGTTTTAATCTTCAAAAACCTGTGGGCCTTCAAGATGGTGGGTTTGCAGTCAATTTGCTGTAAACACCCACCTCCTACTCAGCATTTTTTGAAGTTATTAAAATCTGCCCGTTAAAATATGCAAACTTCAAAAAAAGCTCATTAGATCTCTACACAACAGATGAATGTATATTTATATCTATGTCTTACAGAAGTGTAAGGTCGACTAGGGAGGAAGAGCAAGTAATAATGTTCAAATAAAAAGGGTTTATTTGTGTAATATTTCATGTGCAGTTTAACAAGCAGCCATCGTGCTTAGATTCACCTTCTGCAACAGAGGTGATATGGATGTGATATGGATTTTGGAGTTGTATTATACAGTATGTAATAGTGAGCTTGATTTAAAAAAAAAAATCTTACCTTGCTTTACTTGGAAAGTTCTGACTGAGGTCTCGCATGACTTTTAAAGCATCAAACTTCGGCACCGACATGATTCTGGCAGCAGCCTGTAAACTTAGATCTGTGAAGATCCCAGAACAAAATTTAAATCTAACAAATGCACGTGACTGTTCAGAAGAAAAAAAAGTACCATATTTTGTTTGTTCCACTTGTTAAATTCTGTGAAGTGTAGTACAGTAGTCCCTTGTTTATCACGGGAAATCGGTACCCTGAAGACTCACGATAAGTGAAAAACCGCGAAGTAGGAATAGAAGTACTAAGTATATATATATATATATATATATATATATATATATATATGTATATGTGTTGTGGACTTCAGAAGGAACAAACAAACCCACACCCCACTGAACATAGGTGGATCTGTGGTGGAAGTGGTCTCCAGCTACAAGTACTTGGGTGTACACTTGAATGATAACCTCAGCTGGAGCAACAACACCACCAGCCTGATCAAGAAAGGTCATCAGAGACTCTACTTCCTCAGACGGCTGAGACGAGCTGGTCTGAGTAGCCCAGTCCTCACCTCCTTCTACAGGTGTGCAGTGGAGAGCATCCTGTGCTCCAGCATCAACGTGTGGCATGGGGGCTGCACAGCTGCAGAAAGAAAAGCTCTGCAGAGAGTGGTGAAGGCTGCACAGAGGTCTGTTGGAGTCAGTCTCCCCACCATCACAGACATTTACACTTCGAGATGCAGGAAAAGAGCCACCTGCATCATGAAAGACCCCACTCACCCAGCACACACACTCTTTGCCCCACTCCCCTCAGGACGGAGGTTGAGGAGCATCAAATGTAGAACCACTAGACTGAGGAACAGCTTCTACCCTGAGGCTGTTAGACTCATGAATAAATAAATAATAAGAATAATCACTGCAAAATATCACATCATGCTGATGCTGATCTGTTTTCTTGTTGCTGTGTTCATCTGTGACCATCTGCTCATAAAGACTCATGTTCGTGCTGCTGTTTGTAATGATGTTTTTCTATTACTCTAGGGCTTAGTGTATTTCTAGTTGGATGTTTTTCTTAGTTCATATCCTAGATGTTATTACTGTTTTTCTCTTACATTTTGTTGTTGGATGTAACTGGGACCCTGTGTACATAATCTCATTTCATCACATGTACTACATGCGGTGCAAATGACAATAAAGACTCTCTGCTATATATATATATATACACAGTATATATATACAATGTTTCTAAACCCTAAATGCTCTAAAAGAGCACAGAATGTCATGATTTCAGCTCCCTGCCTCGGCTGCTCTCAGCTGCTCTCAGCTGCTCTCAGCCAAGTTGTCATGCTCTTGGCCACGCCCACTTCTCTGCTTTGCACGGTGAACCGCTGATCAGCTGCAGCAGGAAGTTTATCCTTCAGCAGTAAGGGCTGCCCAAAGCTGCAGGAGGAAGCTTTTTCTGCAGCTCTGAGCTGCACAAATGAGTAGCAGGTGCTAAATAATTTAAAATAATTTATTTTAAATAAAAATGTCATGCCGATCATGCCACTCATCCATCAATCAACCAATTGTGTGTCATGTCCAATCTTATTTTGAAAAATCGCAATAGAGCAAGTCTGCGATAAACGAACCGCGAAGTAGCGAGGGACTACTGTATATTATACTATAATAAAGCAAGAAAAAAATATTCAATACGTCTTCTTACATAGAAGAAGAACTACCGGTATATTTGACAAAATTTACAAATTGACTGGCAAAGATAATCAAATTGTTGTTAAAAAAAAATTCACTACGGTTAATACAGTACAAAATACTAAAAAAAGTAGAAGTGCACGGAGCGCGTACACATCTGACAAAACCCTACGGTCACACTCATGCACTGACAGACAGACAGACAAACCAACACTACCAAAAACATAACCTCCTTGGCAGAAGTAATAAAACCAATGTAGGTATTTTCAAATAAAAAATAAAGTTTTCCCCTAAAAGACAACCTTTGAAAGCTATTTAAAACTATATTTCTGAGAAATGAGCTGTGTGTCCAAATGCACCATTTAGTCTTAGCAGCTGTTGGTGTGGACAATTAAAGTGGAAAACTGAGACGCAAGGGTCATAAAGCTGTTTGCATGGACTCTGGAAATTTGGGCACATGCTGTAAAATTGAAGAAAAAGTCACATGAGAGCTGTTCCGTAATAGACTAAACTAATAAAAAAGGATTTATTTTGTATCACATGGCCTTTGCTTGGCTCTGCGTAGGTTAATTGTTATCAAAAAAAAAAAAAAAAATTCCATTCATATTAAAACATTTTTGAACAAGCTACATCCCTACTAGTTTGTTCATCATTTGTAATAATATGGACATGTGAACAAATAATTACATTTATTCAATTACTACATGCATGCATTATCATGTTTTCTGGTTTGTAGGTTTCCATATTTGGTGTAGCTTTAGCTCAAATTAAAGCAGTAATACCAGTAATACCTTGCATTTCCCACACTTTAAGAGGGGCCATGTCATTGGTGCTCTCCAGGAGATGTTTTCGGAGCTCACCAAGTTCTTCTTGAAGTTCAGGGTGGGATTTTCTTGAGACGTAGAGAAATATAAAAAAAGGTTAGTATTTTATCTCTAAACTGGGCTTTCTCAAAACAAAAGATCAAAAAAGCATATTAGGCTAGCACACCATTTGTGTAGTTAATATGGCCCTGTTCTGCAACTTACTTTAATTTTGCAAAAACGAATCCTTGCACTTCATCATCGTCATCCTCAGCAGTGAGAACAGTCTTTGAATCTACAAAACGAGACTTGTGTTTAATGGGCTCTGGCCCAGTACGAACCAGCAGACACTGCTTGATAAAGTACCAGCCAACCTTTTACTTTGGTGTCATCCACAGCTTTGTATTCTGTGCTTTTGATAGCCAACTCTACACCATACCCAGATAAAAGGACCTTCTGTGGCTTTGGATCCTGCAGCAAATACAAGCAAAGCAAGGTTTTTAATGCAACAAAGTGAGCAGTTTTGTCTGTATGTCTATGTTAGTTTCAATTCCTGTGATGCTATTCTTTAACACTGTAATTTTATCCAAAGAACATTTCTTGGGCAAGACAATGAACAAAATATCCCCCCACCCTACTGTCCCTTATATGCTAAAGCCCTTTGCTGAACCTGAAAAGGTTAAAAAGGTGCTGTAAAAGTGTGAAGCATTAGTGTGAACAACTTGTCTACTTCCAAAGTGAATCGATGATGTCATTAAAAAACAGCAATCTTCCAAAAAGTGAACGCTATAACCATTTATCAGTTCTCGTTGCACTATTTCAGAAGAAAAATTCCTGACAGAAGTCACTCCCAGGATGCACTAGAAGTGTTACCACTGCTATTTGCATTGTCAAATATGCACAGAATTCCTAGAAGATAACTTTGCATTAAGAAATTGATACATTTCTACAAAATAGTGTTCAAATGAATCGCTATAAAACCTAAAGATTTGAAATGATTTAGGAAAGCAGCAATCCCCTTCCATCGTGACGACATTCAGACTAGCCGTTAGCTCATCGGTGCAGTCAGACCTAAACTCTGATTCTTTACAACTTCTGCAAAAAATCACCACTTCACGGAGTCTAAAATATCTCTTTAAAGAGATTTTTATATCCGTAACAAACAAGATAGATAACGGAAACCTTTAAAACACATCACAAAATGTCGCTGTCAAAATCAAGAACACAACCATATGTTTAATAAAGCAATAACTTATTAACATTAAGTCCTGGTAAACCCTAATTTTGAGGAAAAACCGGTGTGAAAAAAAAAAAACTCACCGCTACAAAGTGCCGCAGGACATATATAAGAACGCCCTCCTCTGCCTTCTCTGACAGCACCTTATGAAACGAGCTGAATTTCTTGGTTCCAATTTCAGCGTACAGGATCACGACTGGTACGTCTGTTTGATTCACTCCTGGATACGTGTGATCATTCTTGTACAAGTATGGTTTAGGCCTGCAAGAATTCAGGGAAGTTGTTGAACTGATTCAAAGCAAGATATATTGTTTAATTCTGTGAAGGATCCAGTTCATCCAGAGAAGAGTTCAGTTCTACGTTACCTGCCTGCAGCAGCTTTAAGAAGCTTCTTGATGTCCTTGGTGCTGCAGCTGTGTTCACCATGGACAGAGACAAAAGCAGGACACGCAACAGGCGGAGGCTCATCACTGGCTATCTGTTAAAGGCAGAATGGAGTGTTCATTCATCATCGTGCATTCGTCTTAAATGACCAAAATCGGATGCGTTTTTGTGCATTATCTTGTAAATCTTTGTGCAATCAAAGAAAAACACCTTGATACACAAAATCTGTGTAATTTAGAGCATGTACGTTTACGTGCTTTTCATGTTTTGTCTCTTGATGCTTTCCTGTCAAATAAGAATGATTTTCATGTGACCAAAGCAAGGTGTTGTGGTTTGGTTGTTACCGGTACATATTTATGAGCTTCAAACCAGCCTGATGTATATGCCAAGCACAACGAAAATGCATGCTTTAACATTTACTTCAGATTAATGTCCGAAATATTTGCATAGTTGGAACAATGGGGGATAAAAATAACAAAAAAGTTGAACCCTTTTGAATTTCAAATGCTGAACTTGTGTGCTTTGTAATATAAAATTAGTAAGAAACCCTTTAGTAAGAGCTAAAATTATTGTTTGAAAACGACTAAGTTAAAGCTGTGCAAATCCAAAAGGGTAGAAACAAGTATTTATAGTATAATAGCTATATTATTACTAGTAGTAGTAAATAATAAATATAATTAAACAAAAAATTCCCAAGTGGCATCATACATATCAACAAAGTTCTTGCATGACCTGTTGGTGCTCAAAGTATGTTTTTTGTAATGACTCTCAACTACTACTTTAATTTTGAATCAGTATCTGTAAAACTGAATTGTAGCAACGTTTGTGTTTGCTGAGGTTGATTGGCTGTGGCAGCCACCTTAATTCAGGAGGACTCCCAAAGTTATTAGGTCTTTGAGCTACATCTAATTACCTTTTTGAGAGTGCCTTTGAAACCTGTTTAGTGGTTCATGAGATATTTTGCTGGAAGACAAACGTACAGACATAAAGGGATAATAAAACCTACCTGCTGGGATGCGTGAACAGCTGGTGAGTAGGTCCTCATGGACAGAGCAAATCTCAGGAGATTCACTTGAAGATCTGTGAGGAACTGGCCCGCCTTCTTGATGATCAAGTTGTAATACGAGCGGACAGATTCTGTAAGATCAGCGTTAGTAGAAATGAGGGTTTTTAAAAGTCAACATGAATTACTTAAGACCAAAATTAGTATTTAGAACCTGCTGACTATATCTAAAAGTGTTTCTCTTTAAAAAAAATGAGTTTCAATGAACAAACCTCCCTGCTTGTAAACGGTGAGTTCTTTCACTGTTTCAACAAACTGCCAGAATTTATCATTCCCATCTTCTCCAATAAACTCACTGCAAAGAAAGAAAGCAAAGTAAAATTTAATTCAAGTCAATTTAGTTGCAGTTCACAACAAAATCATCTCAGGGAGCAACAGCAGAGAAGTAGACAAGTCCACTGCAGTTAACAGTGTTTAATTTAATTCACTCCAGTAACAGTGATAACTCGACACTTTCTGGAAATAACCGTCCCCAACAGTTATACAAACATGCATGTTTGTGACTTTAATATAAACTGTTTTGTCTGTAAACAAATCACTTTGAATATGGGAAGGTGGTAACAACTTCAGTGGATGAATTGATTACAAAAGTACCGTGCACATTATATGCCCATCAACAAACCATTATACAGAGATCTACAGAAATGGCTCGGACAAGCAAAGACCTTATCTAACATTTGACCTTGATTTCTGACCTTGACTTTAAAGCTAGACTGGTGAAAAGACAACATGGCATGCTGTCTAGTGGTGGAACAAATGTGTATTAAGTTTTGTTAAATTATCTTGAGAGGATCAGAAGTTATGGCCCACAACAAGTTAATACCTTGTTTAATCTTTGGCCTTGATCTGTGACTTTGACCTTGAAGCTAGTGTGATGAAATGTGTACACAACACTCCATCTAGTGATGATGCATATGTGTATGAAGTTTTGTTAAATTATTTTGAGTGGATCAGTAGATATATGGGACAAGAGGAAGTTTACTGACGGGCAGAGACTATACCATATAAATTTGGACGGGTGTATAAAAACATTTTGTTGCCATTACCCAACCATTTAATTTTTATATGAAATATATTTTGTAACAACAAAAACAACAAAAATGCCAATAAAAGCCTTTGTGCTCAAAATGAGCAAGTTACTTTTAAGACTTCTCTCGGTCGAGGAAGCTTGAGTTGCGTTCGTATTGTGGAAACAGGGTGCAAATAATTTGGAGATTTTATGTTGTAGTTTAAATTAAAATACTTTGAAAAAACATTTATACAGAAAATAAAACAACAGTTCACTAAACTGATTAAAATAGAGCAACTATCACCTTTTGGTTTGTATTGAACAATAGCTTAAACGTAACATTTTAAAGAATAATTTATCTTGTACACAACAACAAATTTTGCTTAATAATAAGTACTTTTGCATGTTGTAGTTTTGCTAATTTTGTGTACATTGACAAGTTGCTATTGCTGATTCATTCATATTTGGAAATATATATATACTTTGTAAATGCATTGCTGTTTATTAAATCAGTTTAAAAATTATATATGCAGTATACTGGTACTTTCTGGCACTCATATAAATAAACTTACAATTTAGAAACTTGTAAAGTTTGTGAAGTGTTTCTTCTTTTGTCTGCACATATAATAGAACATACAGTACAGTGGGGGCAGAAGCATGAGACCCATCAGTGAAAGCTCTTAAAGGGCAAAGCCCATACAAAATAGAACCAATAGAAGTCTAGCATTCACTGCCAATGTCAGAGTCAGAGAATCTTTATTGTCATTCGCACCACATGTGGTACATGTGATGAAACAAGATTATGTACACAGGGTCCCAGTTACATCCAACAATAAAATGTAAAAGAAAAACAGTAATAACATCTAAGATATGAACTAAGAAAAACATCAACTAAAAATACACTAAGCACTAATATCATAGAAAACATTACTCCAAACAGCAGCACGAACATGAGTCTGTATGAGCAGATGGTCACGAATGAACACAGCAACATGAAACAGATCAGCAGCAACATGAAACAGATCAGCAGCAACATGAAACAGATCAGCAGCAACATGAAACAGATCAGCAGCAACATGAAACAGATCAGCAGCAACATGAAACAGATCAGCAGCAACATGAAACAGATCAGCAGCAACATGAAACAGATCAGCAGCAACATGAAACAGATCAGCAGCAACATGAAACAGATCAGCAGCAACATGAAACAGATCAGCAGCAACATGAAACAGATCAGCAGCAACATGAAACAGATCAGCAGCAACATGAAACAGATCAGCAGCAACATGAAACAGATCAGCAGCAACATGAAACAGATCAGCAGCAACATGAAACAGATCAGCAGCAACATGAAACAGATCAGCAGCAACATGAAACAGATCAGCAGCAACATGAAACAGATCAGCAGCAACATGAAACAGATCAGCAGCAACATGAAACAGATCAGCAGCAACATGAAACAGATCAGCAGCAACATGAAACAGATCAGCAGCAACATGAAACAGATCAGCAGCAACATGAAACAGATCAGCAGCAACATGAAACAGATCAGCAGCAACATGAAACAGATCAGCAGCAACATGAAACAGATCAGCAGCAACATGAAACAGATCAGCAGCAACATGAAACAGATCAGCAGCAACATGAAACAGATCAGCAGCAACATGAAACAGATCAGCAGCAACATGAAACAGATCAGCAGCAACATGAAACAGATCAGCAGCAACATGAAACAGATCAGCAGCAACATGAAACAGATCAGCAGCAACATGAAACAGATCAGCAGCAACATGTGATTTTCACAGTGATTATTCTGGTTAGATATTCATGAGTCTAACAGCCTCAGGGTAGAAGCTGTTCCTCAGTCTAGTGGTTCTACACTTAATGCTCCTCAACCTCCTTCCTGAGGGGAGTGGGGCAAAAAGTGAGTGTGCTGGGTGAGTGAGGTCTTTCATGATGCAGGTGGCTCTCTTCCTGCATCTGGAGGTGTAAATGTCTGTGATGGTGGGGAGACTGACTCCAACAGACTTCTGTGCAGCCTTCACCACTCTCTGTAGAGCTTTCCTCTCTGCAACTGTGCAGCCTCCATGCCACACGTTGATGCTGGAGCACAGGATGCTCTCCACTGCACACCTGTAGAAGGAGGTGAGAACTGGGCTGCTCAGACCAGCTCGTCTCAGCCGTCTGAGGAAGTAGAGTCTCTGATGACCTTTCTTGATCAGGCTGGTGGTGTTGTTGCTCCAGCTGAGGTTATCATTCATGTGTACACCCAAGTATTTGTAGCTGGAGACCACCTCCACCGCAGATCCACTTATGTTCAGTGGGGTGTGGGTGTGTTTGTTCCTTCTGAAGTCCACAATCATCTCCTTTGTCTTCTTCACATTGATGTGAAGGTTATTTTCTTTGCACCAGCTCTCCAGGTGTTCCACCTCCTGTCTGTAGCTGGACTCATCATTGTTTGTGATGCATCTCACCACAGCTGTATCATCTGCAAACTTTACAATATGGGTAATAATAATGGGTAGCTGCACAATCACGTGATCAGAGTGAATAGGAGAGGGCTCAACACACATCCTTGAGGAGAGCCAGTGCTGAGGGTTACGGTGGAGGAGGAGAAGTTGTGGATCTTCACGGACTGAGGTCTGTTTGTTAAGAAGTCTAGTACCTAGTTGCAAATGGAGGGACTTAGTCCTAGTGTGAATAGTTTGTCCATCAGGGTTTGGGGGATCATGGTGTTGAAGGCAGATGTGAAGTCCACAAAGAGCAGACGGACATAAGATTCTTTCTGATCCAGGTGGGTGAGCGCAGTGTGGACCACAGAGGAGATGGCATCCTCTGTTGATCGGTTCTCACGGTAAGCATATTGATGAGGGTCCTCGTTGATGTTTGTTTTGATGTGGGTCATGACAAGTTTTCCTTAGCATTTAGCAACTATCGGGGTGAGGGCCACTGGCCTATAGTCATTCAGACCAGTCACTGTGGAGCTTTTTGGGACTGGGATGATTGTGGCCGTCTTCAAGCAGGTGGGAACTGTCTCCAGAGCAAGTGAGGTGTTAAAGATGTTGGCCAGCACATCGCAGAGTTGATCGGCACATTCTTTCAACACTTTCCCAGGGACGTTGTCCGGTTGCTTTGTGAGGGTTGATCCTCCTGAAAGTACTCCTTACTTCTGCTGCAGTCACGCTGAGATGCTCTTCATCCGGTGGTGAGGTGAGTCTGGTGCTGGGCGGTCAATGTCTGAGTGAATATGGAAAAATGTATGTACTTTTAACATTGGGGGCAGCTGTGGCTGAGTGGTTAGAACAGTCGTCCTCCAATGGGTGAGTTGAGGGTTCGAATCCAGCAGCAGTCACATGCTGATGTGTTCCTGGGCAAGACACTAAACCCCTCATTGCCTCCGATGTGTGTCCCATCGGTGTATGAATAAATACAGTAACTGATTAGTATGTACAGATTCAGATTAGCTTGGTAGTCTAGTAGAGTGCTGTATGGATGGGTAAATGAGGACACGGCTTGTGTTTAAAGTGCTTTGAGTGGCTTGATTATAGAAAAGTTAAGTACAGTCCATTTACCATTACATCTTGAACTAAAGTATTGAAATTTTGGCTACTGAAGTGATTATTATAAGCTTTGATTATATTTTCCCCATCGTTTTGGGTGAATGATGGAGAAATAACTCGTGCAAAAAAGCTCGTCTGAATTAATAAAGACAAATGTAGCTGTTTGTAGCTTGATTTTTTTTTTTTGGATAATTGCATCAACAATGGACACTGCACCTACCTCGTCTCCAGAAGGAAAGGTGTCATGCTCCATTTGGCTTTAAGGCTGGCAGTGACACCTTTGGGTGTTGATGCACCTGGATGTATGTTCAGCAGCAGCAGTGTCAGCAGCAGGACCTTCTTCATTTTCACACATGAACGTCGTCAGCTCAGCTCCTTTAAGAAGTGCCACGTAGTTAACAGTGTATTACTTTTAAAAGCATGCTTGCAAACACGGGCGTCTAAAAACTCTTATAGTGTCATTTGTTAACAGCACAACAGCTTGTTTCACGTAGCTTACAGGTATAATAAAATAACGGTTGCGAAGTGCCTGAAGTTAACTTAGCTCCAGACTAAAAATAAACATTGCTGTCGTGAATTAAAGCGAACAGTTGTTATTTAACCTACATATA
>JBBPBX010034942.1:0-32328 GCA_038048925.1 Garcialebias charrua
TGTTTTTAGTTTTTTCAGCTTTAGCTGGACAAACTATTGGTTATAACTATTGGTTTTAATGGGAAAGACAACAAAATCAACTCTCTTATTGGTTAAGGGGAATGGCTGTGTTGTCTTTCCCATCATGCTTAGTGCTTTTAGTTTTTTCAGCTGCACCATGAGTAAGGAGGCGTGTGTGTGGTAATCTTGCCTCCTGTCCTGTGTACTGTTAAAGTCAGTGGGTTCTTAAGAGTGTCTTCATTGGGTTTATCTCACACAATGTTAAGAAGGGCAGTCACAGAATGTGATAGAACACAAGTGCTCTCTGAAGCTGGATCGGAAAAGTATCGGCAGGTTGGATCCGATACCCGATACTTAAATAATGCTGGTATCGGATACCAATACCGATACTGGATCGGATCGGCCCCATCCCTATTTAAAAGTACTTCATATTGTGAAAATGATTCTTTTGTTTTTAAGAAAATTCTTGAAGAACCAGTTGTGTGAGAGTTTGATTTTATTTTACACTACAAAGCACTTATTTTAACTGTTTACTTTTATTTCTAAGAAAACACTTGAACAGTACAGGGTGTACATAGAGCTGAAAAACACAATTGTTATATTATTTTGTTAACCTGTATTTTGTAATGAAGAAAAAACTTGAAGTATAGTATGTCAACCAGTCATGTTCTGTTGAGGTGCTGTAAGCATTTCTACTTAAAATTCGTAGATATATCTAAACTTAAACCAACCAAACAAACAATAGTTACTTTCCCTGGTAACTAATTACTTTTATAGGTGAGTAATTCAGTTACTAACTCAGTTACTTTTTGGGCGAAGTAACTAGTAACTATAATTAATTACTTTTTTGAAGTAACATTCCCAACACTGATCCCGATGCACACTCTATACCCCCTAGGTCCAAGACATGTACCTGCTCCCTACATGGGGCAGCCCACATCCAAACCCAGGAGGTAGACCCATTCATTCTGGGGTGGAGAGCAGCAGACGTCCAAGATCCGGCACACCCCGCGCCCTGCCGACAGGACAGGACAGGACACCCGAGCCCAAGCAGCCCCAGAGGGAGCGCACTGCCAGCCCCGCCCACGGCGAACCCGCAGGCCCCGAACCCCCCCACACCCCAGCACAACCCCTGACGGCCCACCCCCAGAATGTCCGCAAGGCAACCAGGGGGGTAAGAGAAAAATAAATAAATAATATATAAATAAATACATAATAAATAAAATTGAAATTAACAAATCAAGACCCCGACACACACACCCCCGTCCCCAAATGTACTGTTGGTGAGTGTTGTTGTAAAGTGTATTTAAAAGGGAAAGAGAAGGAGCAAAGGCTAGCATTATACCAGTTTCCCCTCCACTCCAACTCTAACCCAGGCCCTAATTGTCTAGATGCATAATGTTGAGTGAGCATAGGCATGGGGGCGAGATTGATGTCATCCCGCCACCCATAGCCATAGTGCTCACTCCATTCCCTATATGTGACTTTTATGAAGATGTTTATGAATGAATGTCTAAAGTGTATATAAAATTGAGTCCCAGGTGCTCTTAACAACAGAGATGTAAAACCATTGCAGCACACCCGAGACCCAAATTCCCTACATGTATTAATTTAAGATGAAGAGGGCGGAGGTGCGTGTTGAGGGATGGGGAGAAAAATATCTGCAGGAACAGTGCTCCCACAGCGAGTCAGCTCCCCCGCTGACCCTGCTTACCCCCCCAGCTCGCCAAGGTCCACCCAAGGAGCGAGGTAAAGGAAACACCTCTCCGACCGCCAGGACATTGAGCCAAGACCAGAGAGGGACACGGCCCCGAGGGCCGCCAACAGCAGAACCAACAGCCCACACCCACCAGGGCCGCCACGACCCCTGCGAACCGCAGTCAGCCCGCCGTCCAAGAGGACACAAAATCCCACATGGACGACACGGCCAAGAGCGCCCGCCCAACCGTCGACAGAGCCAGGAAGCACCAAGAACAGGCCCCAACCGGGGCCCGCACACCGGCCAAGTATAGTCCAAGACCATCATCCAGGACATCCACTTAATCCCCACCCCAGAAGAAATACTATACCCACCCTTCATGTTAACAACTTTCAGAACACATAACACATTAGACACCCTATCTCTAAGGGAGAGTCCAGCCACCCTGCGGAGAAAACTCCTTTCAGCCGCTTGTATCCGAGATCTTGTTCTTTCGGTCATAACCCAAGCTCATAGATGAGGGTGGGAACGTAGATCGATTGGTAAATTGAGAGCTTTGCCTTTTGACTCAGCTCTCTCTTCACCACGACAGACAGCGCCCGCTTCACTGCGGACGCTGCACCTATCCGCCTATCGATCTCACGCTCCAGTTTTCCCTCATTCGTGAACAAGATCCCGAGATACTTAAACTCCTCCACTTGGGGCAGGACCTCCTCCCCGACCCGGAGAGGGCATGCTACCCTTTTCCGGCTCAAGACCATGGCCTCGGATTTGGAGGAACTGATCCTCATCCCGGCCGCATCACACTCGGCTGCAAACCGCTCCAGTGAAAGTTGTAAATCACGAACTGATGAAGCCAGTAGGACCACATCATCTGCAAAAAACAGAGAAGCGATTCTAAGGTCACCAAAACGGATCCTCTCAACACCTTGGCTGCGCCTAGAAATTCTGTCCATAAAAGTTATGAACAGAATCGGTGACAAAGGGCAACCTTGGCGGAGTCCAACTCTCACCGGAAACGAGCCTGACTTACTGCCGGCAATGCGGACCAAGCTCTGACACCGGTCGTACAGGGACCTAACAGCCCTTATCAAAGGGCCTGGTACCCCATACTCCCGGAGTACCCCCCACAGAACCCCCCGAGGGACGCGGTCGAATGCCTTCTCCAAGTCCACAAAGCACATGTAAACTGGTTGGGCAAACTCCCACGCACCCTCCAGGACCCTGCTGAGGGTGTAGAGCTGGTCCAGTGTTCCACGACCAGGACGAAAACCACACTGCTCCTCCTGAATCCGAGGTTCGACTATCCGACGGACCCTCCTCTCCAGAACCCCTGAATAGACCTTACCAGGGAGGCTTAAGAGTGTGATCCCCCTATAGTTGGAACACACCCTACGGTCCCCCTTTTTGAATAGGGGAACCACCACCCCAGTCTGCCAATCCAAGGGAACTGCCCCCGATGTCCACGCGATATTGCAGAGTCGCGTAAGCCAACACAACCCTACAACATCCAGAGCCCTAAGGAACTCCGGGCGAATCTCATCCACCCCCGGAGCCTTGCCACCGCGGAGCTTTTTAACCACCTCGGCGACCTCAGCACCAGAGATCGGAGAACCCGACCCAAAGTCCCCAGGCTCCGCTTCCTCAGTGGAAGACGTGCCAGTAGGATTGAGGAGGTCTTCGAAGTATTCCGCCCACCGACTCACAACATCCCGAGTTGAGGTCAGCAGCACGCCACCCCCACCATAAATGGTGTTGGTCGCGTACCTCTTTCCCCCCCTGAGACGCCGGATGGTGGACCAGAATCGCCTCGAAGCCGTACGGAAGTCATTCTCCATGGCCTCTCCGAACTCCTCCCACGCCCGAGTTTTTGCCTCAGCAACCACCCGAGCCGCATGCCGCTTGGACTGCCGGTACCTATCAGCTGCTTCCGGGGTCCCACAAGCCAAAAAGGCCCAATAGGACTCCTTCTTCAGCCTGACAGCATCCCTCACTGCCGGTGTCCACCACCGGGTTCGAGGGTTGCCACCACGACAGGCACCAACAACCTTGCGGCCACAGCTCCGATAAGCTGCCTCGACAATAGAGGCGCGGAACACGGCCCACTCGGACTCCATGTCCCCCGCCTCCCTCGGAACGTGTTCAAAGCTCTCCCGGAGGTGGGAGTTAAAGCTCCGTCTTACGGGAGACTCTGCCAGACGTTCCCAGCAGACCCTCACAATACGTTTGGGTCTGCCAGGTCTGACCGGCATCCTCCCCCACCATCGGAGCCAACTCACCACCAGGTAGTGGTCAGTTGACAGCTCCGCCCCTCTCTTCACCCGAGTGTCCAAGACATGCGGCCGCAGATCAGATGAGACGACAACAAAGTCGATCATCGAACTGCGACCTAGGGTGTCCTGGTGCCAAGAGCACATATGGACACCCTTATGCTTAAACATGGTGTTCGTTATGGACAATCCATGACGAGCACAGAAGTCCAATAACAGAACACCACTCTGGTTCAGATCAGGGGGGCCGTTCCTCCCAACCACACCCCTCCAGGTCTCACTGTCATTGCCCACGTGAGCGTTGAAGTCCCCCAGTAGAACAAGGGAGTCCCCAGGAGGCGCACTCTCCAATACCCCCTCCAAGGACTCCAAAAAGGGTGGGTAGTCTGAGCTGCCGTTTGGTGCATAGGCACAAACAACAGTCAGAGCCCGTCCCCCCACACGTAGGCGAAGGGAGGCTACCCTCTCGTTCACCGGGGTGAACCCCAACGTACAGGCACCAAGATGGGGGGCAACCAGTATGCCCACTCCTGCTCGGCGCCTCTCACCAGGGGCAACTCCAGAGTGGAAGAGTGTCCAACCCCTCTCAAGGAAACTGGTTCCAGAGCCAGAGCCATGCGTTGAGGTGAGTCCGACTATTTCTAGTCGGAAACTCTCAACCTCACACACTAGCTCAGGCTCCTTCCCCACCAGAGAGGTGACATTCCATGTCCCAATGGCCAGCTTCTGTAGCCGAGGATCAGACCGCCAGGGTCCCCACCCTCGGCCACCACCCATCTCACATTGCACCCGACCCCTTTGGCCCCTCCCACAGGTGGTGAGCCCATGGGAAGAGTACGGATTATGAAGTCTGTAAACTAAATTGACCTTCAAAAATCATTAATTTTATACAGGGAAGATGGGGGCAAAGGTCACAAATGTTCAGCGGTTCGCCTCGGTCGTTTGGTTTGAATCCAAAGTGCTCCCACACGGCTGCTGTTGCCTTCGACTTTGAAACCGATTCCATTTTGTTTTTTCCCCCCAATATCAAGTAGCATTTAAAATTAAAATAAATAAATGTCACATATTTGTCATCTGTGTATGTTCCCATACTTGACAGACGAAATTGGTCTCTGCATTTAACCCAACCACCACCAGGTGGTGCAATGAGCAGCCGTAGTCAGCGCCCGGGGAGCTGGGGAAAATAGATGTGCACTCATAGACATCCCAAGGTGTGCCGTGGCCGGGGTTCGAACCTGGGTCCTTCGGATCCCAAGTCCGATTCCCCTGCCACTACACCATCTTGGCCCCTTTTTTAGCTTGCTAACTCCTCCCGGGGCTCTAACGCTGCAGAGGTACAAGACGATGCGCCTTGGCTGGCTACCTGACGCGATAGTTCACTTCCCCCTTTCACTAAGGAAATGAGAAAGGGAGGGGTCAGTGAAGAGCACCGGAGTTGAGCCTTTTGTCATTCAGTGGTCCAGTAGAAAGAGAGAGACACGAAGAAATGATAAAATCGATAAATGAAAATGAGAGATAATTTTCATTTATCATGCGATTAATTGATTTATTGTTTATCGCGACAGGCCTAAGCCCAACCAATATATCGGTAGGGTCAATATTTTAGGCTGATATAGGCATATCGGGACATATCAGTATCTGTGATAATTGTCCCATTATGTGCCGATATAAACACTGGGAACGAGCCGTGTCCTTCCTTGCAAAATACGTAATTGCACAATGTATCCATCAGAGGGTGCATGCAGACTACTGTACTTTCAAGTCATGGCCGTTCACTTTAAAGGACAACACCCACCATGACAGTAACAATTCACCATTTTGGACAATTACTGTAGTAGAATATGATGTCTATTTTCATTTTTGCATATGGGCCAGGCGAGAGTTAAAAAACAAACAAAAAACAACAGTCCCGGATGAATCCGGAAACCCGGCCGAAGATTGCCGAAGTATGAAATCACATCATTAAAGTCTCCCCCTAAAAAGGCAGGAGTGAGTTCGCCATGGAGGTTTATGAGAGAACTGCAGTTGATCGTGTCCTACGTGGATGCGTGATCTCTAAATATTTCCTGGTGCAGTTGTGTGTACAGCTGGACCAGCACTTCGTTTTTATTTATTTATTAGAACTTTTTAATAAGATATAACACCGCTGCGGTTAAAACGTTGCTCTCACTCACTCCTCTGCCCGTTGCCTCGGAGCCAGCTGCGCGTCTTCTCCCGGCTGCATTCTGCTGGTCATCTTTGAAGTTCCTTCGCGCTGCGGTTAAAACTGTTGCTGCTCTCACACTGCTCCTCTGCCCATGATGCCTGGTCCTCACTAAACGCATCAAAAAGCTCCCAACGCACCGTGTTTGCTGCTTGTCAACAGATGTCTGTTTCGACTGCAGACGCGCATAGGGAGCAGCGTCTGGCTCCCTTCCCGGTCAGCTATGTGTTGTTTTTCTGTGCACCGAGCAGATAAAATCAGCTTCACGAGAGCCTCGTTACTATTTGAGTGGGTTTTCTACGAGCCGAACTGCAGCTCCAAAAGTCTTTGTTGAGATTAAAACGTTTTTTTAATGTTTGGGGTGATGAACGCTCGAGTGGACAGTAGCAACTTTAAAAATGCCAGATTTCCTACCGGAGGCTGTTTTCGTCCACAGAAAGTCCCGTCGTCGTTGCGTCCTGACATAGCAGAGTCTCTCCTGATTGGTTGCTGCGACGTAGCGAGCAGCAGAAGCAAGAATATTCTTGCTTCTGCTGCTCGGCTGCGCGCGTGCGTGAAAAGGGACTGCCAGGTGCTGCTGCGCTGCTTGAAATGCTGAAGACGCGCCGCGTCACGCCCCGCTGCTCCAAGATGCGTGGCACACATAGACTTTCAATGTAAAGTGGCTGCTTCGGCTGCGCGAAAAGCGTTTGGTGAGGATGTAGCATGAGAGGAGCCAGCCGCGCGTCTTCTCCCAGCTGCGTTCTGCTGGTCACCTTTGAAGTTCCTTCGCGCTGCGGTTAAAACTGTTGCTGCTCTCACACTGCTCCTCTGCCCATGAGAGGAGCCAGCCGCGTGTCTTCTCCCGGCTCCGCGTTCCTTCGTGGTGCCGACTCAAGGCCTTGATAACAAGGCCTGTCGCACGTCTTTTACCCCCCGTTGAGTGAGCAAGCATTGCGCAACTTTTGGCCGCACTCCCGCTGTGATCCCCCGGTGACAGCCCGTCGTGTACATAGCCCCCAGTCAGAACTCCGAGACGCCGACGATGCGGCTCGCAGCGTGTGATTGGTTCAAAGTTTGTGGGCGTTTTTTGTTTTTGCTTTGACAGACAGTTTTGAAGAGAAACTTGTCTGTGTGTGCGCGCGCAGGGCAAACCGTGCGCCTCCACACTTTGCGCATTGCACCCAACACACACACACACACAAACACAAATACATATATATATATAAAAATATAAATATATATATATATTTACGCGCGCGCACACAAAAGCATGCGCGCGCCTGCATGCACCCTTTAACAGAAAGCAAACTCCGCTGTTAAACAACAAGCCGTGATGGTCTAGTGGTACAGACGTTGCGCTGCCACTCAAAGGACGTGAGTTCGAATCACACATGGTTGAGTTTTTTTTTTTTTTACAATACGGTTATACGGGTACAGCATGCAAAACTGTAACTAAAGCCTATTTTGTGTGAGAAATCATTTAATATCTTATATATTTTTTATATATGTGATTGCTTTTTTTGATTGTTTTGTTTTATAATGTGGTTTTGTAAATAATTTTCTTGTGTTTTTACAATTTGAAATGAATAAATTCAATAAAAAAATAAAAAAAGTTGGAAGAGGGAGGGAAGAGGGAGGGATTTATGAAGACAAAGGAGATGATTGTGGACTTCAGAAGGAACAAACACACCCATGCCCCACTGAAAATAGGTGGGTCTGCAGTGGAAGTGGTCTCCAGCTACAAATACTTGGGTGTACACATGAATGATAACCTCAGCTGGAGCAACAACACCACCAGCCTGATCAAGAAAGGTCATCAGAGACTCTACTTCCTCAGACGGCTGAGACGAGCTGGTCTGAGCAGCCCAGTCCTCACCTCCTTCTACAGGTGTGCAGTGGAGAGCATCCTGTGCTCCAGCATCAACGTGTGGCATGGAGGCTGCACAGTTGAAGAGAGGAAAGCTCTACAGAGAGTGGTGAAGGCTGCACAGAAGTCTGTTGGAGTCAGTCTCCCCACAATCACAGACATTTACACCTCCAGATGCAGGAAAAGAGCCACCTGCATCATGAAAGACCTCACTCACCCAGCACACTCACTCTTTGCCCCACTCCCCTCAGGACGGAGGTTGAGGAGCATCAAATGTAGAACCACTAGACTGAGGAACAGCTTCTACCCTGAGGCTGTTAGACTCATGAATAAATAAAAAATAAACACTGCAAAATATCACATCATGCTGATGCTGATCTGTTTTCTTGTTGCTGTGTTCATCTGTGACCATCTGCTCATACAAACTCATGTTCGTGCTGCTGTTTATTCCCACTACATTAGGCTTAGTGTATTACTAGTTGATGTTTTTCTTAGTTAATTCTAGATGTTATTACTGTTTTTCTCTTGCATTTGTTGTTGGATGTAACTGGGACCCCGTGTACATAATCTCGTTTTCATCACATGTACCACATGCGGTGCAAATGACAATAAAGACTCTCTGACTCTGAATATATGTTGTACTGCCATGATAAATATATTTAACTCAGTTTTACTGATTCATAATTTTAGTTTGTCACATTCTTTGTTTTATTTGTGTCGATAACATGAAATGGCAGGTGTATTTGCTAGATTCTTAGCAGCAGAAACTTTCAACTTTATTATTAGGTCTCCGAGGGGCAATTCCTTTACAGCAGGTAATGGTAGTGATACAGCCAACACATTCATACAATATAAAACAGGATAAAAGAATAAAAAGTACCTCCATTACAGATCAAAATGCACAGCTCACATGGTTAACTGAACTTCTGTCACGTGTTTGGCGTTAACCAGCTATGTTTTTATGTTAACTGTGGTGTGCGTGTTTTGTTATAATTTTCCTATTGTTTTTATTTACTGCAGCTGTTAATAATTCCTATTTCACAGCAACTGGGATGTCAATCCTTTCAGTAATGAAGTAAATTAATTAAATCAGTCATGGTCATAGACCAAGACAGTACTAAGTAGTTCATGTGTTAATAGAAGAGCTAAAAGTGTGACGTCACTCACTGACTGATCAAAAGTAAAAAAAGTTACCGGTAAGTGAGTACAATTCTGTTAGGAAAGATTGTTTAAAGGGGACCACAGATGCAAAATTCACTTTTTAATGGTTTTTTTACTCAACTTTGGGTATGTACTTCATAAAAAAACAGTCCTAGTGCCAAAAAAATGCACCCAGTGGTTTATTTACTCTAAGTATATTTATTTATCTTTGATAGAAACACTTCGTTTTCAAATCCTGCGGTTTGTGACGTCACAAACCACAGCCACAACCCACCTCAAACCTGAGTCCAGCCCCTCAACTAGCAACCCCTGGTGATGCTCCACCCACTTCAGTATAATAGACGTGACGGTTGTTTTTCCTGATTTCATCTCATCTTTTGTTTAAATGTTCTTAATTTCATGTGTACAGCACTTTGTTGCAGCTGTGGTTGTTTTAAATGGCTTTATAAATAAAGTATAATTGTTATTTTTATGTTTTAGTTCAATTTTTAGCGTATTAGCGATCGCTCCCAACGAGCAGACGGAAAACGAGCAGACCGCCGGCGAAGAGACCATCTGCGCCCGGCAGCTGCTGGGAGCTGATAGCTTTTGAGGACCGTGTGGTCCGGTCAGAGGTTGCCTCATACGGATAAATTAACTGGAGACACTCAAGCCGTTTACGCATTGGCCGGCCCTCCCCGGCTCTCCCAGCTTCTAACCCGGGTTCGGCGTCTTCGCATTTACCTTTTCCGCCCGGGATCCACCCTTGTTCTGGAACCATCTTCACCGTGGTTCCATCGAGCCGAGCCCGACAGGGCTAGTTTCACGTCATGTACTGCTCACATTTGATTCGTTGTTTGCAGCAGGGGCGGGACTCATTCAAACAACCTCAGCGCGAGGGTTGAATTTCATTCAAATTTAACTACAGAAA
Organism: Garcialebias charrua; assembly: GCA_038048925.1. Classification (NCBI taxonomy): domain Eukaryota; kingdom Metazoa; phylum Chordata; class Actinopteri; order Cyprinodontiformes; family Rivulidae; genus Garcialebias; species Garcialebias charrua. Next base: position 10,093 of record JBBPBX010034942.1, read on the forward strand.
CGAGAAACCCCTAAAACAATTGTTAGCTGAATTAGTGTTTCTGCGTTTGATTTTTGTTAATAACTGATCACAAATCAGCTTATGTTACAACGTAAATAACACGAAGCGCACACCCATTTCCGCCTTTCAGCGCGACCTGAATGTCATTAAACAGCATTAAACAATAACTAATATTGTCTAACTGTTGCGCGCAGCCAGGGTTTTAAAATATAACGAATAATCTCTAACTTTTACGTGCAGCTAAAATGTCAGGAGGAGTGATTGCTATATGAGCAAGTTGGACACCTGAAAATTCAGTCCGTCCGAATAGCACAACGAGTTAATGCGTTGTCGTTTTGACCGGGAGAAGTGGGTTCGCTTCCCGCCTGGGACAAAGTTATTTTACTTTTTTTTTCTCTTTATTCACATTTTCTTTTAAATAAAAAGGAGTTTGTTTGGTTAACAAACTCCTTTTTATTTAAAAGAAAATGTTCCATCTTGGGAGAGCGTTCACCGACAGGAAAACTTGAGCTAATATGGGCTAACAACACCAGTGTACAATAACAGTCAACAAGTCTGATTTATGAACGAAGCTGTGCAAATGTATTATAATAAAAGAGTAACTGTGCACAGTTTATGTGATTATAAATTAGAATTATAAATTTTATGGTTCTAAAAAAAGTGTATTGTGTATGAAAAAAACCACACAAAAACAGTTGAGACGGTGTATCGTGTTCCTCCTGCTGCATGTTAATGCATCTGATTACCATTGTCCACCTATAGGCCTCATGGCCTTTATACCTTATTTTATTGATAAATGGCTTTTATATTTACCTCATGGCCTTTATACCTTTTTTTATTGATAAATGGCCTTTATACTTATACTTGGCCTTTATACCCATTTTTTGGCGTTTATAGCTTTTTATACCTTTTTTTGGCCTTTATACCTTTATTATACCTTTTTTTTATTGATAAATGGCCTTTATACAGGTAGTCCCCGAATTACGAGCGCTCTGATCTACGAGGTTCCAGACTTACGAGCTGGCGAATTTTTGGAAAAAACGCAAAAAATACTGAGTTTTCATGTGTTTTTTCACCACAGTTAGTTAGATAAACATATGGACACACGTTTCCGATCATTTTTATGCACTCATAAGCAGTTTTTTGATGAAAATAGAGTGTTTGTAGTCGCGCTAGCGAAACCGTTCCAATTTACGAGCGAAATTTCGGACTTACGAGAGACATGGCAACCGTTCCAAATTACGAGATTTCCGGTTTACGAGCGCCTCGTTGTAACGGATCTCGCTCGTAAATCGGGGACTACCTGTACTTACCTCATGGCCTTTGTACTTTTTTTATTATTGATAAATGGCCTTTATACTTACTCATGGCCTTTATACGTTTTTTTTAATACCTTTTTTTTTATTGATAAATGGCCTTTATACTTACTCATGGACTTTATACCTTTTTTATACCTTTTTTTTAATACCTTTTTTATTTTTATTATTGATAAATGGCCTTTATGCTTACCTCATGAAGGCTCACAGAGGCATCTAAACTTCAATGGCTCTCATCGCTTTTTATGTGGGTCTGAAAGAATACGGTTTTCACTCACGGTTGTAATGTGGAGAATTTTCTGGCTTCAAATTCTATACATGTATAGCCTAAAAAACAAACAAAAAGGCAGAACACTTTTGCACAGCTTACTTTCTTGTTTTTAAACATTTTTAGATGTTTTAGTCATAGATATTATATAAATACATATCTATGGTTTTAGTTGTTAAAAACGTGATGCATGATGGGAAATCAAACGGCCGGATGACGTCATCTTCCACTCTTCCGCTTTTGAGGTTCGCGCGTGCAGTTGCCCGCAACAACCGCTAGTACAGTAGAAGCTGGTGACGCCGGCGCTGCAGCGCTGACGTTACACACAAAAGAAGAAGAAGAAGAGCCATGCGCGCCGCCTTTAAAACAGAAGAAGAAGAAGCTTCTCGAGTTTGTCAACACTGACAGGAGCTCTCCTGTGATGGTATGAACGGATTATTTAGTTTGAACTGAGCTGATCCTGCCGTGATATAAGTTCTGTTCGCAGCAGTAGGAAATGTTTCTAGTGTTGTCAGCTGTGTCCAGGTTAAAAATAAAATAGGGCTGAGATGTGTTTACTTTAACTAAAGATGAAGACCCAAATCAAGCATTGACCTTTAGTTTAGCTAGTTATGAGTTGTTTTGCTAATATATTAAAACTCAAATCAGTCTGCTGGCTCCTCAGATAAATTGTGTTAACTTACTTTTATATATACAGTATATGAATGTTTCTGTTCAGTGCCTTGAGATGACTTCTGTTGTGATTAGGAAATATATGAATAAACTGAATTGAATTGTGAACATAGACTTTCAGGCTTAGGCGTGTAATAAAACATTGTGATCAACTGTATGAAATGCAGCTGTGAGGTCTAACAGGACCAGTGTAGACACCTGTCCATTGTCAGAGGCCATGAGAATATCATAAGTAACTTTCACCAGTGCTGTTTCTGTGCTGTGATGAGCTCTAAATCATTTTCAATAATGTTAATATTTATAATATTATAACCCCAGTTTCTCATCTACAACTTATCAACTTCTAAAGGGAGTATCTGAAACAAAAATATTGTTTTCTTTGTTAAATAGTAAATTTTCAGTATGTTATATGTTCTAATATTTTTGGAGGGGATTGTGATTATATTATGTCTCTGTTTATTAGAGAACTGGAAGACTAGAAGAGGAGAGAGGAGTGAAATAGACTGATAGAAAGAAGAGTTAAAGAGAGAAGAAAAATACAAAGACTGGTAGAAAAGAGTGAACGAGAGCAGAGGAAAATAGGAAGACTGATAGAAAGAAGAATAAAGCGGTTTTTTGAGTAACGATGAAATAAGTGGAAGAACAAATAAAAGGAAAACAATAGGTATATAATCATATTACTAAATTGTGTCTTATTTGTTATGTTTTAAGTATTTCTTGTTACTATTATCTGTGCTCTTTCAGTTTTGTGCGTAACCTTTTCTGCTCCTCTTCTATTCCAGACCTCCATGGCTGATGGCTCTTCAGACAGAGGAGGCCTCGCAGAACCGGAGATGAGCTCATGTCAGCGGACTACCTGACCTTCACTCACCTCACACGCGCACACACACACACACACACACACACACACAATATAAATACATATCTAAAAAAGCTAAGTCTTCAAAAAACAAAGCAAAAAAAATTGTAGAAACGTTTAGTCTTTTGTCTGAAACACTTCCTCAGTATTCAGCTCAGTCTTATAAATAGCACCCTCTCACAGTGGATCAACCAGTTTGCTGATGACAGCCTGAAACCAGCTGCTCACATGATCAAGGAGGACCATCAGCCTAACGATGGATTGTTAGCACCCTGATGGTTGTTTGCTATTCACAGCATAGTTGCCAAGTCCGCTTATTTCAAGCGGCATTGGGCCTGTTTTTCCCTGGAGTCGCTTTCAAATTTGATCAGCCGCTTGTGGCGGTTTTTTGGGCTTCTCGCGGACATTGAGTCGCTTATTTGTGCTTGTTTTTCAGTCGAGCAGTAATGCGAGTGGTAGGTAGTTTGTCACGCTCCCCTTCCACGTATGTTACGTCAAGGCGGATGTTACGTTCAGGTGCAGTTGGCGCAAGCGACAGTCAGAGCCGGTAAAACTATATAAGCGCGAGCAATTAATGATGAGTCAGCATGAGCAGCATATAGTGACACAACATATATATCTTGTATCATTCAACTATGTTAGTTTTTAGCAAACAAAATGATAAATTAATGAAAATTACTTTCAAAGTGAGTTTAAAATTAAAAACCGTGTTTCTTCACGGGACATCCGACTACACGCGAATGCAACATTGTTATTTATTCTTTGTCCATTCATTCATTCAACCTTTATTTAGTCAGGTAAATCTCATTGAGCCTCGAGGGCTCATTTACAAAAGCGACCTGCTACAAACTAAAGAATTTAGTGAAATGTCTAGACAAGACAACGCTAATATGAGCTCTAAGTGGGGTAAATATGGAAAAAAATATAATAAAGATTGGGAGAAAGAGCGTGCTCTTCAAGACTGGATCTGACCACGACCACAGATGGGAGAAAAATGCAAAATGTATTTTTATTTTTTAGACTGAATACGTTCTTTAATGTATAATTTTGCTTGTTATATGTAATGCCATAATAAATATGTTTATACTGTTTAAAACTGCCTTTTTTTACACAATGGGATGGGGTGCTTTTTTTGGGCTTTTTTTGAAAGAGCGAGTCGCTTGTTTGTGCTTGTTTTGAAGGAGCTGATCGCTTCTTTCGGTCTAGAGATCTGGCAACCCTGATTCACAGAGGGCTGAGTGATACTATCAATAACAGCATTGTAAGAGGGGGACAGTTGAACCCGGAGGCCTCCACCTCTGTTTAATGATGGACGGTTTCTTTTCACAAAGATGGCCTCCTTTACTCCTCTCTCAAACCATCGTTCCTCTCTATCAAGGATGTGAACATCTTCATCCCTGAAAGAGTCAGAGTCAGAGAGTCTTTATTGTCATTTGCACCGCATGTGGTACATGAGATGAAAACGAGATTATGTACACGAGGTCCCAGTTACATCCAACAACAAATGAAAGAGAAAAACAGTAATAACATCTAGAATTAACTAAGAAAAACATCAACTAGTAATACACTAAGCCTAATATAGTGGGAATAAACAGCAGCACGAACATGAGTTTGTATGAGCAGATGGTCACAGATGAACACAGATGAACACAGCAACAAGAAAACATATCAGCATCAGCATGATGTGATATTTTGCAGTGTTTATTTTAATTTTATTTTTATTTATTCATGAGTCTAACAGCCTCAGGGTAGAAGCTGTTCCTCAGTCTAGTGGTTCTACACTTGATGCTCCTCAACCTCCGTCCTGAGGGGAGTGGGGCAAAGAGTGAGTGTGCTGGATGAGTGAGGTCTTTCATGATACAGGTGGCTCTTTTCCTGCATCTAGAGGTGTAAATGTCTGTGATGGTGGGGAGACTGACTCCAACAGACTTCTGTGCAGCCTTCACCACTCTCTGCAGAGCTTTCCTCTCTTCAACTGTGCAGCCTCCATGCCACACGTTGATGCTGGAGCACAGGATGCTCTCCACTGCACACCTGTAGAAGGAGGTGAGAACTGGGCTGCTCAGACCAGCTCGTCTCAGCCGTCTGAGGAAGTAGAGTCTCTGATGACCTTTCTTGATCAGGCTGGTGGTGTTGTTGCTCCAGCTGAGGTTATCATTCATGTGTACACCCAAGTATTTGTAGCTGGAGACCACTTCCACTGCAGACCCACCTATTTTCAGTGGGGCATGGGTGTGTTTGTTCCTTCTGAAGTCCACAATCATCTCCTTTGTCTTCTTCACATTCATGTGAAGATTATTCTCTTTGCACCAGCTCTCCAGATGTTCCACCTCCTGTCTGTAGCTGGACTCATCATTGTTTGTGATGCATCCCACCACCGCTGTATCATCTGCAAACTTAACAATATGACAGCCTGGAAGTGTGGCTGTACAATCATATGTGAGCAGAGTGAACAGAAGGGGGCTCAGCACACATCCCTGAGGAGAGCCAGTGCTGAGGGTTATGGTGGAGGAGGAGAAGTTGTGGATCTTCACGGACTGTGGTCTGTCTGTTAAGAAGTCTAGTATCCAGTTACAAATAGAGGGGCTTAGTCCAAGTGTAGATAGTTTGTCTATCAGAGTTTGGGGGATCATGGTGTTGAAGGCAGATGTGAAGTCCACAAAGAGCAGACGCACGTATGAGTCTTTCTGATCCAGGTGGGTGAGAGCAGTGTGGACCACGGAAGAAATGGCGTCCTCTGTTGATCGGTTCTCACGGTATGCGTATTGATGAGGGTCCTCATTGATGTTGACGGTTGCCTTGATGTGGGACATGACCAGTTTCTCAAAACATTTAGAAAGAGTGACCTCTGGCCTGGAGATGAGTGTAGACCTCAGAGTCCTGACCTGATGATGTTGATCTTCTGTGCTGAGCTGAATACAGCATCTCAGACTGAGGAAGTCTTTCGGACGAAAGACGAAACGTTTCTACAATTTTTTTGTTTTGTTTTGTTTTTTGAATGTCCAGAGGACCAGACTTAGCTTTTTTAGATTTTTCTACCTGGATTATTGAGCATGCATCAGGGTATAAATACACATCAGCTACCTAACCATACACTGTGTACTTATACACACCACTGAAAGTACATACATGTTCTCATTCACTCACAAGGTATGCACGCTCACTTACTAGTATACACCCTTGACTCTCCTCCCCAGTTTTAATACTCTATTACTACTACTACTGTATTACTTTATTCATTTTATTACTCTTAGGAAATGTTAAAGTGTGAAGACACATTCCTGCTGTTATATTTGATTTTAGTTGTTTAAACATGAATAAATATGTAAAAATAAATGAAACTGTAACAGTCCCCGTTTTTGATTTCATCTTGATCAAATTTAATTGTTTTTCGTCTCCGAGCTGGAAATGTCCCCCGATTTGCCTTCAGAAATCTGGTCACCTTACTTTGTAAGGTGATTGTTGTATTAAAATATATGAATATATGTTGTACTGCCATGATAAATATATTTAACTCAGTTTTACTGATTCATAATATTAGTTTTCACGTTCTTTGTTTTATTTGTGTCGATCACATGAAATGGCAGGTGTATTTGCTAGATTCTTAGCAGCAGAAACTTTCAACTTTATTATTAGGTCCCCGAGGGGCAATTAATTTACAGCAGGTAATGGTAGTGATACAGCCAACACATTCATACAATATAAAACAGGATAAAAGAATAAAAAGTACCTCCATTACAGATCAAAATGCACAGCTCACATGGTTAACTGAACTTCTGTCACGTGTTTGGCGTTAACCAGCTATGTTTTTATTTTAACTGTGGTGTGCGTGTTTTGTTATTATTTTCCTATTGTTTTTATTTACTGCAGCTGTTAATAATTCCTATTTCACAGCAACTGGGATGTCAATCCTTTCAGTAATGAAGTAAATTCAGTAAGTCAGTCATGGTCATATAGACCAAGACAGTACTAAGTAGTTCATGTGTTAATAGAAGAGATAAAAGTGTGACGTAACTCACTGACTGATCAAAAGTAAAAAAAAAAAAAAGAAAGTTACGTGAGTACAATTCTGTTTTGAAAGATTGTTTAATAAATATTGGTTGTAACTGAACATGTAATTCAGAGTAAGAGGTCAAATGTTATGAACATGTCTCCAAAAGGCTAAAGGTGAAGTTCAGTTCAAAGTTGTATATGTTAAAGGTGCTGTACTGTTGTGAGAACTGTGTTGATGTTAATACATTCTACATACTGTATTTGAAGGAAACACAGTGTTCGTCCGCGTGTTTTCTCACTTTTCTTCCTCTTTTTAAGGTTATTGCATAGACGCCCAGTTTGAGATGGGGAAAGATTTGGACTTCAGTACGTAGAAACAGGCTGCCGGTCAGTACCTCTTCTTGATCGGGACAAACACAGGACTTTGAAAAGAGGAGTAGCTCCTTCACCCGGTTCCTCACCGCGCCGTCGTCCATCACCGAACAAGTACAAACTCCATGTTGTGTTATGCATTTGTGCTACAAGCTAGTTTGTTAGCTTGCAGTAAGAATGAAACGAGCAAGTTTGTGATGTTAGTTAAGAGTAAAGTTAAAAATGCTGCAGATCGAGGACTAATGTGACATGATTCATTACAAAATGTCATTTTTATTTATTACATTACTGATGCTTTGTATCTACATAAAAGGTTTTATAAGATAGATGGTTAGAAATAATCTCAGAACTCTGCCTGTCTTTTTCTAAATAGCACATTTGAAGTGGCCATTTTTTTCAGAGGGACTCGATATCAACCTACAGTGTTTTGTCCCAATCAGGCAGACCCAAATGCACAGGACCATGCGGGCCGTACGCCTCTGATGTACGCCTGTGTGGAGCGAGCTGGAGTTCAGGTGGCACAAACCCTCGTGGCTGCAGGAGCCGACCCCTGCGTGGAAGACTGCTCTGGAGCTTCGGCTTTGGTCTACGCCATCAATGCACAGCACCAACCCACGGTGCAGGTTAGTCATGATGGTTGGAAGGATCATCATCCAGCTCATTCTGTTATTTTACTTCTTACACTGAGATCTGCTTTGTAGTAGTTAATGTGAATACAATTTTAGTGTTCAGTTCTCTTCTCTGTGATCTTTATCAATGAATATTTACACAACAAACTTCTGCAAATACATAGGCAAGGCTTTATTTCCAGCTTTGTAATAATTTTATTTACCTACTGTTCTATTCGTGTTTGAAATTAATCAGACGTTGTGTATCTCTCAGACACTTTTATTAAAGTATCTTTTTGTCAAGCTGCTCACACAGGTTGCTCACAGGTGTCTCTCATTAACCATAGATATATACACTAGATGCCCCATCGGAAGCTGAACGGCGTAACCACGTCGCCGCCATATTGGAGGAGGAGACGGGAGAAAACAAAATGCCTCGTAGTTGTGTAGTTGTGCGGCTTGGAATGTAACCATTTAGATGTCAAATCAAAATCAGAAGGAATTACCTTTCACAGGTAAGGCATAACACTTTCTCTAGATTGTATTTAAGCTACAGTCTGGACGATTTTACTATGATACTATGGTTATGGTTTCCTGCTCCTCAGATTTCATTGATACAGTTACTGTACTTAGATGGTATTTACTTTAGTCTGCACACGGTATTAAACAACAATATATACACATATATTGATAATTACGAGAATAGTGTCAAGATTCTATTAGAATAAAAGTCAAATTAAAACGATTAAGTCATAATATTACGATAATCAAGATCTGTATCAAGATCTGTTTTGATCAGCTTGATCAAACAGCAGCCAGTTTCTCTCTGTTGTACTGCTCGTACAGATAACATGTGAGCTAACTTATTTATGTTTAATTCTTGAAAAAATTATAACAGTTAACTTCAAAACAGTCCTCGTTTTAACACAAACGCAAAACTTATTTTTGTAGGAATTCTCATAATGGATGGCTGTACTAGAAAATGTAATTTTCCTTCGAGGATTATTATTAATAATAATAATAAAATTGTAATTTAACAACTGAGTTAATATATCCAGTCAAAATGGAACTGTTAAAGGTTTAAAATTGTAAGAAAGATTTTATGGTACTATTACCAACTGTATCCCTTATTCAGAAGATAAAATAACAAATAAATGAATTGGCTCAGTCAAGCATTTTGTTAGTTTGTTGTTGCTGTGTGTTTAGCTTTTGTTCTTCTTTATAGGTTTCCTAAAGATAGTGTTAGGAAGAGAAACTGGGAAGTTGCGCTGAGGAGGGAAGGCTTTTCAGCCAGTTCATCTTCAGCACTCTGCAGCAAGCATTTCAAACCTGAACACTTTGACAGAACGGGTCAGACAGTGCGGCTCAAAGATGGAGCTGTTCCTTCTGTCTTTAGTTTCCCTGCTCACCTCCAAAAGGTATTTATGTTAAAATAGTTTGGAAGATAAATGAATGCTGTGCTATTGCACTTTTTCTGAATGTGAAGGAGTTTATTTGTTTTGTAATGTGACTAAAAATTATCTTTTACTTTAGCCTGTTTCTACCAGAACAACAGAGACATCAAAGAAGGCTCAAGAAGCTCTCTCCATTTTTCAGGCATTATTAAGGTATGTACAACAATTTTCAGTTTTTTTAATTTTGTTTCACCATTGTTACTTGTTGCTTTCACATTTCTAAGTGTGAAAATCATTTAGTGGTTTCTTGAAGTTATTTTTGTCATGATAACACAGACAAAACAATTTCTTGTGAAGGTACCTATCTGTGGTGGGATTCATCATCAACATTGACACGCTGATGTTGATGATTCCTGAACAGCTTCAGCAACAGCAGGACATCTGCACCTATCGCTTTAGCCAAGATCACTTGGAACTACTCTTCAATTCCATCAGGGCATCAGGTGGTCATTTCTTTCTTTTTTTCACTTTGGTTTGTTTGTATGCATGCATGTATGTCACATTGTTTACAGTGTTGTGATTACATCATTAGTTTTTCTTCTTTAGGATAAAATTAATTCGAACTCGGTGAAATCTGACTGTGTTGAGTCTGTTTATTTATGTTTTCTCAGGGGGCTGGAACAATAACCCTTCAACTGGGCAGTTTGAAGCCATTTTTCGTCATCTGATGGTGTGGGGTGTCTCCAAGTGGATCAGGAAATGTGGCAGTACAGGATGCAACTGTGTTTCTGTCTACTCTCGAACTGTCATCTTCTCCCACAGCAGAAGTAACCGAAGAGCTGCCATCGCCATTTGCAAATACTTGTGCAATTGTGCGTGACCACACTTATCTCCCAACACGCTTCGGTGGTCTTGTTGACAATGCAATTGTCTACATCTCGGGGTTTGTGGTCCGGAAAATCTTAAAGAAGCTTGTGTGTGACGTATGCCGTGGTAGCTTGGTATCTGATGCTGTACCTACATCTTTTGACCAGAGCTACCACTTACTTAAACTAAGAAACAAAGGGGGTCTAATGATACCATCTGCAGGGACTTTGAGGGTAGTCAGGTCAGCTGAACGTTTCATCCGCCAGTCTGTGTCCAGGCAAGCTGTCAGTTTGTCCTATATCGATCAGTTTGTACGGGCTGATGTTGGTGCTGAGGCAACACGTCCTCATTCCTGACTCCTCCTGCATCTTACGTTTGGTCAGACCGCCCCCTGCAGCCCTTTGCGTATCTGTCATTATGAAATGGGAAGACGTACTCGTCAGTATTTCACGACTAGAGTCTTAATTGAATGTTATTAAGATGCTGAGTACAGGAGGCATCACTAGATGTCAGTAATGACCTCTGAAAATAAATTATGAACTGACCGGAAGTTTTGAAAAAAATAAAAACAACAAGGTTTCTGATGTCATCCTTTTGCGACCTACCTTTTTCCAAAGCACACCTCACGAGGTAAGTTCACCTGGACCCACTCCTAAATGTTTTAGTACAATAAAAATCAAAACTACAAAAAACGAACTTGTTAGCTTACAAAGTTGTTAGCTTACAATGTTTTTAGCTTCCAAAGTTTCAGATTAAAGTTTTAGGGTTTGCAATACTGTGCCACGCGAGTGGAAGACATTTATACTACGTCTTTTATCCGCCAAAATTGCTCAACAATAGACAATCATAAGAGAGGAATACAGATTTATTTTTTAACAATTTAAAACAAACTAGCAAAGTAGCAAAACGAATTATAAGTTAGATGTAGAAAACGAAAAACAGGAACATTTCTGCATTGGTTTTTGCCAGGATTCCAACATTATAAGCATTGTTATAACATTATATAAACATTATAATCAACAATAAGCATTGTTTAAAGGCTGGGCTCTATATTGGCTTTATATTGTACTGGCTTTGTCATTCACATCACACGTGGTACATAATGTGGAATGAAATGTACACAGGGTCCCAGTTACATCTGACAAAATACAAACTGTAAAGAAAAACAGTACTTCAACCTTATTTAGACAGGTTAATAGAGACCTGCTACAAACAGAATGATGACAACAGCAACAGTAGATTTACCGTGAACAATCAACAATAGACAATCATAAGAGAGAAATACAGATTTCCATTTTAATTTTTATTTTTTTAACAAGTTAAAACAAAGATGTCAAAGTAGCAAAACAGACAGATTCTAAGGCAAATGTAGAAAATCAAAAACAGGAACATGTCTGCATTGGACTTGTGAGTCTGTGCGTCAGTATTTCAGAGATGACATGCAGAGTTAAATGTCATAAAGCAAAATTAGAATAATAATGAATGATTATACTTTGAAAGATTTTATTTAACACAAAGTAAAATCAATGTGTTATTTTAACTGCAGTGAACACATTTAAATAAAACTTGTCTGCCTGAAAAAAGGAGCATTAGACCGAACAAAATAACAGACTCTGATCATTTATTTTTCTCATCAACTCTAGTTAAAATATTGTCTAGTCAACCTTGTAATGGGTCAATAGTGAACAATATTTTAAGTTCCTCACACAATTTTCTAAACTTGGACCTGAGTCTCGAGACATTTGGAGACATTCTTGTCTCCTGTCCTAACATGAACTGACACAATTTAATATCGCAGCAAGAATTCCTTGTNTATATATATATATATATATATATATATATATATATATATATATATATATATATATATATAATTACAGTATCTGAATATGTATACATAATGTGTGTGTGAATAAATTGCATCTTTGGTTGTGTCTTGCTAAACATGTCCTACATTAAAGTATTGTATTCCACCAAAATTATTTAAATATGCTAAACTATACGTTTCTATACATGCAGTTTTATTTGCTGTATGCCTAAAATTTAAATATGTGACAACAGGATTACTATTCAGCGTGTTATGATTGATTAAATGCGCTGATACTTTATTGTGCCTGTCAAATATATAAGGCTGAGTGGAGCGGTGGCCACCCCCAAGATGGCCGCCTGAAATCTCGTCGGCTCCAATAGGCGAGAGCATTCCATGGGGTATCTAGTGTTTAATATCTATGCCTCCCCCAAGGCCTAAATAGCAGCTGGGCTCATCAACCAGATTAGTGGCAGGTGGTAACCCAGGAACTTCAGCACAACCACTCAGCATCTGCAAGGTGAGTATACAGCAAAACACAACCACAACATATATACATATATATACATACTGTATATATATATACCTATACATACATATGTATACATGCGCGCTGTGGGTGGGCAGAGGGGACGTTGGTACGTGTCACGTGACAAATGGAAAATTACAGCAGCGGAAAGTTATACAGGCGCACTATTTACTGTACCCCCCAAAAACAAACAAAGGCGGAGTGATTTCACCAGGTACTACATAAGTGAACGGCGCGAATGCAGCCGTGTGGGTTTAGTAAGGCGATTTGAGAGAGAACATACAGTAGCGATTTTGTTAGCATTTATCTTAGCATTTATCTTAGCATCAAGCTAAAGTTAGCATGGCGTCAAAGCGGTCCGGTTCTTCTGGTGCAAGCGCACCTAAGAAGAGAAAGGCCATCACGTTTGAGCAGAAGTTGGACATTATCCAACGCTCCGACAGGGGAGAATCAACATTGTCCATCTGCAAACTGATGAACATGGTGAGTTCTACCGTCAGCACGATTAAGACGGACAGAGAGCGCGTTTTGGCAAGTGTTACAGGATCTGGCCCGATGAAGTCCACCGTTATAAGCAAGCAGCGCACGGGTGTAGAGCGTCTGGTAGTTAATGAAATGTTATTTTTATTTTAGGTGAGTTCAACCGTCAGCACGATTAAGGCGGACAGAGAGCGCATTTTGGCGAGTGTGAGAGGCAGTGCCCCGATGAAGTCCACCGTTATTATGAAGCAGTGCACGGGTATAATAACTGAAGTTGAGCGTCTGTTAGGTAATTAATTTTTTTTAATGTTTCTGTAATGTACAGTTACTTCATGTTTTAACACACCTGTCTTTTCATGAACGACTTTTAGTCCTTTGGATTGAAGACTGTGCTCAGAGACATATCCCATTAAGTTTAAAGACCGTGTAAAGTGAATTTCAACATTTTATTAAATAAACATTATAAATGTGATAATTGTAATCTTGTAAATGAGTAAAAAGTCTCAAAATTGTAGCTCAATTAATTTTGGAGTTATAGATGAAACTGTGTATAAAGACATGTTTGTTTCAGGATTTTTTAGGCGTGGTTTAAACGTGACCGCGTTTCGTCACGCGGTCTTCATTAGTATAGCCCCACCCCCTGCTGCTCCAGCCATATAAATTGTTCTTCGCATGGGTGGAGCCGTTCACTCGCGAATCGCAGATAGCATCAGATAGCAATAGCATGGATATTTTGTTCATCGTTAGCTAGCTAATCAATTATGCCTCGTTCCTGCATCTTCCCTGGATGTCGCAATGGTCAGGGCACCCACATTGAGACGCAGGAGGGAGTCAGAACAAACCCAGGCTGCTGCTGGAGTGAGCTGCCACCTGCAGCTCCGCGCCGCGCGTGTGTTTGTGTGTGTGTGTGCGTTGAGCTCCTGCCACGCGCGCCGTGAAACGCAGTGACTCGCTGACACAGATGAGATAACTTAGTTATCAACGTGATTACTCTTTATTTTAATCACCAACACAGACCCCGCATGCGATGTGACCGGGTCGGACCGGGTGCAGCCGCTCATCTTCTAAAATAGCGCTTATTATTAAACACATAACAGTGGAGTTATGAAGTATCTTTGTGTCCTCAACTTTAAAAACAAAAACAGAGTTGTTAGTGCACTAAAAACAGCGTAACTCTTGGAAAAAGGAGCTACTGGCAGCCAGAACTTAGATAAAAACGGAGCAGGTGGATCTCTGCTGTCTGCCTCTACACACAGCTCAGCTCAGCAGTACTGCGCTGAAACCACTCCCATGCACTGACACGCCCCCACAGTTTCAGACCAAGGGAAAATAATGTATTTTCATGATTTTTGACACTTAATTTTATAAGGAAAACAATGTTTTTAATCAGTCAGATTTATATGGGTGATTAATAACACATATTTATGCCATGTGACAAACTAAAAACACACATTTAATTTCACTTTACACGGTCTTTAATGGTAATCCAAGAGAAAGCCAGAAAAACATACGAGGATCTGAAACGAGGGATAGGGGAGGGCAGTGACTTGCCCAAATTCACTGTGTCACGTGGGTGGTTCAATTGTTTCAGACAGAGGGCGAATTTTCATAATATCAAAATCCAAGGTTAGTGAAACATTTGATCTGTTCAGACCTTATTCAGTGTGCTTTGACCTTTATAACAGTGTAACAATGACCTGTGTGGAATGTGTGTGGAATACAATAGTTTACACATCTGCCTTTTCAGTTTGAAATGAGCTTTAAAACAGTGTGACATGACCTTTTCAGTGGGTGCTTTGACCTTTAAAACAGACATGACCTTTTGTTATTTTTACATGACTTTTTCAGTGTGGAATTAAAATTTACAACAGTTCACACATCAGCCTTTATAGTTTGAAATGATCTTTAAAACAGTGTGACATGACCTTTTCAGTGTGTGCTTTGACCTTTAAAACTGCGTAACATGTGGTTAATCTTGTCCTGTGTGTGTTTATTTTCACCAGGAGAGGTAGCAAGTGGGGATGTAGAAGTAGCACGGGTCTTCCCAGACAAACTGGCAGACATAATAAGGGAGGAGGGATACATGGCGTAGCAGGTGTTCACCGCTAATGAGACAGGGCTGTTTTGAAAGAGGTTGCCCAACCGCACCTACATCAGCAGGGAGGAAAGAACAGCACCGGGGCACAAAGTGGGGAAAGAGCGCATTATGTTGCTGTTCGGGGTGAATGCAACGGGCGATTTTCAGTTACAGCCGCTCTTGGTAAACCATTTCGAGAACCCCAGGGCCTTCCGGTATGTTGATAAGAAAGTTCTGCCAGTTTATTGGACCTCTAACCGGAAGGCCTGGGTTACACTGGATGTGTTTGAGAAGTGGTTTACCAATAATTCCGTCAAAGACGTAAGGCGCTTCTGCCGCATCCAACAGATTCCCTTTAACAACCTGCTGGTGTTGGATAATGCTCCGGGTCACCCCGCAAACTTAACTGACCTCAACCCAAATGTGAAGTTGGTCTACATGCCACCTAATACGACCTCCCTCATACAGCCCATGGACCAGGGGGTTATATCCACCTTCAAGGCCTACTACCTCCAGAGGGTCATCCGCGACGCTTTAGAGACAACAGATAAGGGCCCAAAAGTCATGCTCAAGGACTTCTGGAAGGAGTATAACATCCTTCATGCTGTGCAGCACATTGGTGGCTCCAGGGCTGGATTATCACTTCAGAGGCCCCTGGGCACAATGTACTGTAAGGGCCCCCCCAACCCTCGACCCCTTTAAAGGGACTTTTGGAAATATTGTCAATTATATACAGTACCAGGACACTACAAAGGGTAGTGTAACTTGCTTACTTACATAAATACATGCCGTTTCATCTCTTTTCCACCAGGACAGGACTACAATTTAGACTGTTCTATAACTTAATGACAAACACACACTCATACCTGTTAAATTTTCTTTCCTGTATCTTTCCTTCTTTGATGTCTCATGGTGTACAGTTCTTTGGCTTCTCAGCTCTCCAATGCTTACATCTGCCTTTTTTTCCTCCTGTTTTGTTAAAAACAGGTGCAATCTACGGTGGCCGAGGGGTGCAAACGCGCAGCAAAAACAGAACAGCACGCTGCAAAAAGAAAACAGCGTTCCAAAAGTTGAAACACACATCAAAATGAAAACAACAGCGTTCCAAAAGTTGAAACACGCATCAAAATGAAAACAGCGCTCCAACAGATGAGGCGCACTGCAAAAGATAAGTCGCGCTCCCAAAAGGGGACGACCTGCAAATACAGAACGAGCTGCAAATAGAAAAGCCACAACGGAAGTGCTCCAGACCACTAGGGGCAGTCGAACAAAGAACAAATCATAAAGCATATTATAGTTTTCAGAATGGCACTAGTTATTTGTGTATTTTAACTTATTTATTTTAAGAATATTTTACACTACATCGGAACTGTCACGTTGTATTTGTTTTAAGTGTGTGCGGAGGAGAATCAATGCATGGATGCCAAGTTGGGTCAATGGTTAAAGAGATTGCCTTGAATGCGGGAGACCCTGGTTCAATTCCTAGTCTTGGAAATTTTCTGTTATTACTTTTTTTTAAGCCTTTTGTTTTGGATAGATCGAACCAAGCAACAACAAAGAATAAACATATAGATGTATTTATCTATTGCACCCGATCTATCCAAAACAAAAGGCTTAAAAAAAAAAGTATTACCACAAAATTTCCAAGACTGGGAATTGAACCAGGGTCTCCCACATTCAAGGCAATCTCTTTAACCATTGACCCAACTTGGCATCCATGTATAGATTCTCCTCCGCACACTATTAAAACAGATACAACGTGACAGTTCCGATGTAGTGTAAAATATTCTTTTTTTTCATTCATTCATTCAACCTTTATTTACACAGGCTAGCCTCATTGAGCCACGGGGACTCATTTACAAGAGGGACCTGTTTCACTCACATCCAGGGTCAATTTTAGAGTTACCAATCAGCCTAACATGCATGTTTTTTTTGGACTGTGGGAGTTAAAATACACAAATAACTAGTGCCATTCCGAAAAGTATAATATGCTTTATGATTTGTTCTTTGTTCGACTGCCCCTAGTGGTCTGGAGCACTTCCGTTGTGGCTTTTCTATTTGCAGCTCGTTCTGTATTTGCAGGTCGTCCCCTTTTGGGAGCGCGACTTATCTTTTGCAGTGCGCCTCATCTGTTGGAGCGCTGTTTTCATTTTGATGCGTGTTTCAACTTTTGGAACGCTGTTGTTTTCATTTTGATGCGTGTTTCAACTTTTGGAACACTGTTGTTTTCATTTTGATGTGTGTTTCAACTTTTGGAACGCTGTTTTCTTTTTGCAGCGTGCTGTTCTGTTTTTGCTGCGCGTTTGCACCCCTCGGCCACCGTAGCAATCCGTTTAAGTAAACTTTACAAAAACCTTAAAGTATCAGATGGAAAAACAAATGCATAGTAAAAATACTTTTCCTTTTACATAACACCAGTCATACTAATATTAAAAACAATAGTTTTTAATAAATTGATTATGATGTTTTCATAAAATTATTTTTTTTTCAGATGCACACACATATCTTTGTTTTATGGCTCCTGTTCCGTACCTCCTCTCCTCCTTTCCTGTGTCATTTCTCCTCCTCTCATGTCTTTTGTCCTCCTCTCCTGTCTCTCTTGGCTCCTGTCTCCATCCTCCTCTCCTGTGTTTTTTGTCCTCCTCTCCTGTCTCCCATGGCTCCTGTCTCCATCTTCCTCTCCTCTGTATTTTGTCCTCCTCTCCTGTCTCTCATGGCTCCTGTCTCCATCCTCCTCTCCTGTGTCTTTTGTCCTCCTCTCCTGTCTCTCATGGCTCCTGTCTCCATCCTCCTCTCCTGTGTCTTTTGTCCTCCTCTCCTGTCTCTCATGGCTCCTGTCTCCATCCTCCTCTCCTGTGTCTTTTGTCCTCCTCTCCTGTCTCTCATGGCTCCTGTCTCCATCCTCCTCTCCTGTGTCTTTTGTCCTCCTCTCCTCTGTATTTTGTCCTCCTCTCCTGTCTCTCATGGCTCCTGTCTCCATCCTCCTCTCCTGTGCCTTTTGTCCTCCTCTCCTGTCTCTCATGGCTCCTTTCTCCATCCTCCTCTCCTGTGTCTTTTGTCCTCCTCTCCTGTGCCTTTTGTCCTCCTCTCCTGTCTCTCATGGCTCCTGTCTCCATCGTTCGGGATGTTTCCAGTCAGCGAAACCACTAATAAACTGATTTGTCCTTGTTCCAAACAACATGCAGGGAAAACAGAAAATGTTACCTGTGGATGGTGAATATGTGATCCAGTCTCGTGAGACGTATTTTCCATTTGGAAGATGGCAGCACATCAGATCATTAGTAAGACAGCGCACTTTACCGCCTAAACCGCCATCACGGGTTGAAGCTGGATATCTGGCCGCCCGATTATGAAAACTGGCAGCTCCACGATCGATAAGGACAGCGCAAGCCTTTTCATCGACTGTCCCCCACAATGCTGGGTCGCACACCCAATAAAACCAATCTGAACTGGCGGCGCTGCTACAGCTAGGTTCAAGCGGTTGTGTTGTGCAGCTAGCAATAGCCTCCTCCTCCGGTTCAAGCGGTTGTGTTGTGCAGCTAGCAATAGCCTCCTCCTCCGGACTCATGTTAGTTTGCTCACCGTCAGCATCCTCCACAATGACTTCTTCCTTCTCCGGATTTTCCTCCAAACGTTTTGCAAAGAATGTATGAATAGATGGCATACTTTTTAATAAACACGTCTCCTTCTCTTCTTTTTCTCTTTTTCTCTTTCGTTTTTGGAAACCACTTCTCTTACTCTCACTCATTTTTGCTTCTCAGATACGACAACTCACACAGTCCGATCAACGCAGTGCTACCTGTTTTATAAACTCGGTTAGGGGGCGGGCCAGCGGCGCGGCATGTTACTATGGTTTCCAACTCAGTGAAGATAAAAAATAAAAAATAAAAATAAAAATAACAGGAAGAGCGTGGATCTTACTGGTTATCTCTGTGGCTGTCGTATTTAAAATCTAAGGATATTTTATTTTCTTTCTTCCCCAAAACTGCAGTGGGCTCCCTGCGGTGGGTCCCATGGTGGGCGTGGCCCCCTGGGCCTGTGCTTAGTTGGCCCATCTGATAATCCGGGCCTGGGTGGCTCCTGGGCTCAGGTGAGACAGAGCACACTCAGTACAGTGTGGAAAAAACTTTACCCACAGCTGGTAGATGCTTCACTTGAGCCCGAGGACACAGTCACCAGTGTGATCCAGAGTGTGGTGGAGATTAGCAGGAAAATGCACTTGGAGATCGAGGAGGAAGATGTTCAGGAGTTGCTGGCTGAACAAGGTGAGGAGCTGTCCACGGAGGACCTTCAGGAGCTGGAGAGGCAGATCTTAGTGGAGGAGGAGCGGCATGAAGACAGGCCAAGCCCTCCGGCCAAGGTCTTCACCAGGCAGACCTTGGCTAAGATCTTTAAGATGCAGCAGGAGGTCTTGGACCAGTTGGAGGCAATGGGGAGAGGTTTGCCAGGGTCTCCAGAGCTGTCCTTGACGATCTGGCTTGTTACCGGCAGATCCTGGAGGACAAAAAGCAAGAGGTAGTGCAGAGCTCCATGCTACAGTACGTGAGGAGGGGCCCTGCTCCAGGATCTGCTGGAGCAGCAGAAGAAATGCCATCTACCTCTGCTGCTGCAAGCCAAAAGTCAATGGACAACTCACCCTCTCCTCCCTCTCCTTCCCAGTAAACATCCCTCCTTCCTCTGCACCTTCCCCCAAAAGTAATGAAATGTTGCTTTTACATTTTGATTTTCTGTTTTGTTTTATGTTACTGTACTGTACAGTTACAGTACTTCATCTGTTAACCCACCTGTCTCTGTTCATGTCCACAGACGTCTCCTCCTCTCCACTCCACTCCAGTCAGCCAGCCAGCCTCTGCACCCCTCCCCAAAGGTAATGACATTTTGCTTTTACATTTTGATTTTCTGTTTTGTTTTTATGTTACTGTACTGTACAGTTACAGTACTTCATCTGTTAACCCACCTGTCTCTGTTCATGTCCACAGACGTCTCCTCCTCTCCAGCCAGCCTCTGTAACACCTACCTTCACTGACCTGCTCATCTCCCCACTAACCTGCACAGCTTCATCATCCAGGTACAGTAATGAAATGTAAATTTTATTTTGCTTTTCTGTTTAGTTTCATGCTGCATTTCATCATCCACCTGTGTCTTGTCATGTCCACAGCCTCCCTCCAAAGCATCGTGGAAAGGCCTTCCCCTGGTCCATCAAACATCAGCACACACACATCACAGTAAGGACAAGTTGTTTTTGTCTGTGTTTAATTTATCAGTAAGCACAAGAACTTGTTGTCTGTGTGGTTTCATATGTTTCATTAATGTTAACTTACAAATGTCTGTTTTTTAACAGTGACACCTGCTGCGTTCCCTCCTGTCCTGCGTCCAATGACATCACACTGACTGATGTGATACACCTGGACGCCTCCTCTCCTGCGTCCAATGACATCACACTGACTGATGTGATACACCTGGACGCCTCCTCTCCTTCATCCAATGACATCACACTGACCCATGTCAGACACCTCTACAAGTCTGACTGATGGGTTTTCAGATCAAACCCTGCAGCAACTTTTACTAAAAGGAATCACACACATGACAAGAGTTAAAACAGTGGTATATTTAAACTTTATAAAGTGGGACCTGCCTCCTAAGTCTGAGACAGGCCCGTAGAGGATGGTTTACAGACAGCCTTTATACATCTCGAGTTGAGAGAAAAACAGGTTAGACAATTTTCACACAATGGCTCTTGGTCAGTTTTGGCCAAACTCAGGACCAACAAGTTCTGAAACAAAGAAGCCATTCTTTGGTGTTTCTGTTATTTCAGTAAACAGCATTGTTGTGTAAGACAACTATTTCTCAGGGAGTGACCAGGAACTTGTTTGATGTTATAAGCTTTTAGAAGATGTTATAAGTTTTTAGATGATAAACATTTGAATACTCTAACATCTCGGTCCTGTTTTATCATTTAAAACTGTTTAACATTATGCAGATGATTGGCCCGAAAAAAACCTCTGGGTCTAAACTTAGTAGGAAAAACGTAACCAATGCAAAATGAGCCCTCATCATTTTTGCAGCCTTTACAAACAAATCAGGCTCATCTGAAAAAAAATATTTTGTTGGCAGTAGAGTAAAAAACTTAAAGAAGTTTTAAAACTAATATAGTTAAAAACAAAGAAGTTTGAACTAAAAATAAACTTAAAGAAATCTAAAATAAAAATAAAACTTAAAGAAATTTTAAACTAAAATAATTTTAAAAGTAAAGGTAACTTCTTGCACTAAAACTTTCTCAAAACAACTCTTAAAGTGTGGAAAATCAATTATTGAAAACACACAACAAAGAAAAAGCTCTTTTATGAGCTAGGTCTTTTATAGACCAAAAACAGAATGCATAATGGCTAAAATCGTTCTGCATTTTCTCTCGGCAAGTTGGCATTCTCAGGACGTCGCATTTGATGCAGAGAAAGCATGTTTGTCGGCAGAAATCCTGTTGCTCCATCTCAGTCTGGCTCTGTGTCACTCTGTCACCCAGACAAGTGAGTGGCCCACGGAAGATTCTGGAATCCTGTTGCCTCATCTCAAGTATCATCCTGCCCTGAGATGGTCTTTAGCCAGCGTTTCGACTCTCGCTTCCAGCAGGGGTCCCCGACAAAACCAGTCTCCTGGGTGGGGCCAAACTCCCTCAGCATGACCTGAGCAGAATCGAAATTAGTACAAATGCACAAATAATGTTTACATATTTTTAATTCCCACACCCGTATTAGTAAAGTGTTAGTTTTTTAGTATTAGTTTTAGACAAATCACCTCAACAATAGAACATTTTCCCAAAAACGTATGCCATTACTCAGTTTAGTTTCTGAGTTCAAAACAGGATCGTCAGGGATCCCGGCATAGACAATTAATTATTATTATTAATTTTTGCTTACCTCATGGAGTCTGTGGAAGGAACTTCATTGATGCATGAGCAAAATATATAATTCAAATGATCACCTTACCCATAAAAATA
>JBBPBX010034943.1:15163-32328 GCA_038048925.1 Garcialebias charrua
AAGGCATTATAAACCCTTCCCACACTCTTGCAATATTCTATTCTATTTTTCTCTTTATAAACATATTTTCCCCCTAACTTTTTTAAACGTTTTTCTTCCGTCCTTTCCAGGTGTGGAGGGCAT
Source organism: Garcialebias charrua (assembly GCA_038048925.1). NCBI lineage: Eukaryota > Metazoa > Chordata > Actinopteri > Cyprinodontiformes > Rivulidae > Garcialebias > Garcialebias charrua. The sequence continues at coordinate 15,287 of JBBPBX010034943.1, forward strand.
CGCCCAGGCTTACTCCGCCTGTTTGCCACACATCCGGTTCTACGGACCAACAAACTTTGCTCCGATCATCAACCACGTCGCTCGCTTTGCTGCCCAGGCCCTGCAGCAGGAGAAAGCAGCGGTGGGTGACAACAACACCTACTTAAACTGTTTATTCCACAATTTTGTTGTTCTAACAGCACACTACAAATGAAATGTGCAGACTGGGCTTCAGGAGCAGCTTTGCATGTTTAGGAGGCAGAAAGCTGCAGAAACCAGAACCACATACGGGTCCAAACACAGTGCAGTCTGTCACAAGTCCCACAGCTGCTGGCAGCTGTCCATCAGCAGGACAGGTGTACTCACTTAAGGAGTTTTTTTTAAGCTCTTAATTCTTAAAAACTTGTGAATAATGCAGTGTGTTTTAAAACTATTGAATATTATGTAGATTTTTTTGGTTTCAAATAGCCCTTTTTTATTTTATGTGACATAAACTCAACCTTTTTAAAATTTCTATTGATCTTGCGTTTCTACCAGGAACTCAAATTTTATTGTTTGAATCATCTTGACAGTGCCTTCTTCAATGTCAGCACATAAATATTTAGTGTCTGTGAGACTATAAGTCAGTATATTTGTTTGGAGACATTGTCACATATTACATTTTAATTGAGATCCTCTGAACTGCAGCTTAAAGGTGCACTAGGGGTTGAACAGACAAGTCGACTAGTTGATTCTAGGGCATCTCGTGAGTTTTTAGATTTCACGTCGACTAGTCGCAGTCACCACCGCCTGCCCCGCTGTTCCCAGCGCTATTCCATCCAACCCACACGGTGGATTAAATAAAATAAAACTAAAAACAGTGGAGCGGTAGAGCTGTCATTTCTAACACGACCACGCCTGGCCCAAGCCAAAATAATGTGCTGGATGTGCGGGCGGGTTGTGTCGGGCGTTTGATTGCATCAGCGGACGCGTGCACCTGACGATCCAGTTTGGATCACCACCAGCCACGCTGACCGGTCGGTTAAAAGACGTACAAAAAAGTCCAGATGGATGACTGCCAGCGACCCACCTGAAGCTTACCAGCCGCCACGTCAGCAGACACGCGCACGACCGACGGCCATTATTAACTGTAATAACTATAATATAAGGTGCTCCACCACCGCCCGCCCCGCTGTTCTTAGCCTTGTTTTTTATGTGCCGCATGTTTCTTGCACTTTTGCAGCTTAATCATAGTTTTGGTTTTCCTGTGGCTTATTTGCAGTATGACAAATGGTAGGAGCATAAATATACACCCGGTGTTTTGTTGTTCTTTTTATTTTTTAAACAATAAATGATTTTTATTAGCACATTTTTATTTTTTGGGAGTACTGTATGGTACAGCATCTTGAGTCCCTATGACATCATAGACTAGTCGACGTCAACTTTTATCATGTTAAAATAGACTTTTTTAAATATTTAGCCGTTCAACATCTAAAGCGTACGAGATATTTTTCTCACAGGATGAGACGAGATTCTAATGATATCTTAAAATATATATTTTGCCACAAGCCTTCCTTCTGTCTGATTTCTCAAGTCTCTTCAGACCCTCTAAGGTCTGAAAAAAGGTCTGTTTTAAATAAGTACATGTCAGACTCTTCCTCCTCAGCACGTAGCTACAGAGAAGTAGACGCTACCTTGGACTTTTTTTACAGCTGTTCATGTGCTTCTCGAAGTCAGTTTTTTGCAATGTATCGTGGTCTTGCATTAGTCTTTGATGGAAAGCTAGACTCCTATATCAATAATTAGAAGAAGAAACAACCACTGGTTTGTTTTGCCCACAGTTCAGTTAGAAACTTCTCCAGGTTTTGTCATTTCATGGCTCCATCACAGAACTGAGGCTGATGTGATATGAAGTCCAGATCTCGCTCGGAGGCTTCCGCTCTTTTCTCTCGTGAACAAGGATTTAACCCTTCATGAAACTCCTGCACTTCTTTTGTTTGTCTTCTGCACTCTTACACATCCCTTCAAGCTCATTTGATCCTAACTGCCTGAATGTGGACGCCTGAGAGGCTTTTATTCCTTTATTTGTTCTTACAAACCTCTCAGTCGTGCTTCACTTGTCCCCTTTCGCTTCTTTCCCCCTTTTTATTTGATTTAATACTTATATATTTTTTCCATATCTCTGAGCAATCATCACCAAAAGGAAGCAAACTTGACACTAATTTGCGTTTACTCGGCAGTAACACTGAAAGCTGTCGTGCTGAGCGCCTGTCAGGGGAGTTTGTGCTCAGAATGTATCTACTCTTAGGGCCTGCGGGACAAACAAGTTCCTGCATCTGTTGTGCCAGGATCCTGCTGTGTGGATCAGAACCACGGAGGGGAGCGGCTGTCTGGAGGGAAAACTGCGTTGCTGTTTTACACCACGGTGCAGCTGAGACCCCGACCAGGATTTTCACACATTCAGGGACCAAATACTGTTATTTATCTTATTTTGACCTTTAAAGCCTCTGGCCCAGCTAAAGTCTAGACTCAACCCATACTTTTAGATCTGAATGCAATCCTGCATTCATTCAAGTTCCTATGAAGATAAATTATAAACAATTTACAGTATAGATGTGCAGTGTTTCTCAGGGAGTTTAAGGAAAAGTAAATGAGCAGAAATGGCTTAACTTTTTCTAGTCTCTTAGTTCAGTTTACTACACCTTATCTGACATCTAAATGTTAAACCTACGAGTAAGGTGTGAAAATATCTAGACCCCATGTGAAACATTAAAACCCACACCTGACCCTTATAGGCTGCGACTTGGATGTTCTCAGTCTGCCAGACCCAGTTCTGGGCTGTGATCTGTGATGGCAGCTGCTGTGTCCTTACCATCAAGCTGCTGACTGGACCTGCTAGCAAGACCACGCCGCTAACAGAACAGAACCATGATGATGACTGAAAGAACTTCACTGCTAACCGGACCACACTGTAGATGCATTTTTTTTCTTCAACTTTGACGCCTTGGTTTTTAGTATTTTAGTAGTATTTTTAGTATGTTTTTAGTATTTTTGCTGCCTGCTTTGGCATTTCTTTCTTTTTTTTCTCTTCTTTTTCTTTTTTGGCGAGTTCAGACGGTTCTTCTCATCCTAAGCATTTCATTGCAGCAGTGACTGAGTGGTTAGATCAGTCATCCTGCAATGCAAGACTTGGGGGGTTCAGTTCCACCAGCAGTCACACGTTGAAGTGTCCCTGAGCAAGATACTGAACCCCTCATTGCCTCCGATGTATGAATGTGATCTAAATAACTGATTAGTCTCTAGAAGGATTTGTTCAATGAGCTTTGTAGAGGTAGAGTGCTGTATGAATGGGTAAATGAGGACACACATTGTGTTGTAAAGTGCTTTAAGTATCTTGAGATAGAAAGTCGCTTTACAAGTACAGCTCATTTACCATTGCATTGTTGACCTTGTGTTGATTTTGCATATGACAATTAAATCTAACCTGAACCTGACTGATGGACACTGTTGTATTTTTGTGAGCAGAAAGCCATGCGGCCACATTTTGCGCAGCCTATTTTTGAAAAACACGTACTTTTGTGTTACCTGTATTCTTTGCTGTGCACAATATTTTGTTGCCTATTTAGAATAGAATAGAATAGAATAGAATATATCTTTATTGGCATATTTGCACCAAGGTACAAAGTGTTGCAATTGGCGCACGCACCATCCTAAGAGGGACGTACGCAAGCCTCCGCCAACCCCAAAAAACAGAGTAGCTGCCACCAATATCCAAATAATCCACAAATCTTCCACGTCTTCGACAGAAAGAATGGTCAGACACATTGGCTTCCACTCGCTCCACGAGTCCATAATGTATCCCACTGCATGTGTGTCGAAGGGGCAAGCCGCTTCTCCTGGTCCGGTGCGCTTCGTGGAAAAAATCTTATCAATAGAGGAAACAGCCTACGTAATTAAATCCATCTCAAATTGGTTCGAGTGAGCGCTGAAGAGTTACAGACGAGACAAAAATGCAAAAGCAGGGAGGAGGAAAACTAGGGAGGAGAGGAGCAAAAAGAGATGCAACCTGCTTTGCCGAGAGCCGGAAGACTTTTCTGCCCACATTTACCCTCCTCAGCAGCTGCATCCATAATTACAATATCTCAGTTTAGAAATGAAGACAGGCTGATTTGGTCCAGTTCTTTGTCCCCCGTTGCAGAGCGAAGAGGGATAAATGGAGAAAAAAAAACAGTTCATCCATCTGTGTTGTGAGCATGATAACTTGAAAAATAAAATAAGTATTGTTTTATGAAATTTTAAATAAAAAGCAGGACTCGGAGAAGGATCGGCACAATGAACACACACACACACACACATACACACACACACACACACGCACACAACACACACACACACACACATACACACACACACACACACGCACACACACACACACTGTTTCTGCTAGAATGATAGTGTCATTTATAGGGTTGTACATCTCTGTGGGACAGACGATTCGATTCACATCTAGATACAAAGGTTACGATTCGATTCAAAAACGATTTATTTTAAAAACAGAACGATTCGATTCGATGCAGTGTAAAAGCGATTCGGTTCGATTCGGTTCGGTTCGATTAAACTTCAAATAATTCTACGTTTTAACATTTGTTGATGTACCGGTAGACAAATATTTCATTATGAAAGAAAAAGGACCATTTCTATCAATGTGACATTCTTAGAGCATTTTTAAATTTGTAAAAGTCATTTCAACCTTGGCTCTCGACGGAGGCAGTCGCTAGTCCTTTCCTCTCCCGTCCTCCCCCCCCCCTGCTGCCTGCAGCTCCTCAGCTGGGCACCTCGAACGCAAATTAAGATGGATTGGAGGTTTGGGCATTCGATTCTACGAACAAGATTTCTACAGAAGGAACGGCAAAGGGGAGCCGGTCCACCCTCACAGAGTGACGAAGAGGATACGCCATGGATTCCTGTGGGTGTGGATGGTGTGCGTCTCGCTCTCTGTGCTGTGCTCTGTGGAGGTGAAGAATCTGGATTATATTGGATTATGATGGCAGCGCTTTGCTTTTTGGCGTTTGTGGAGCACTGGCCTATCGCAAAATAAGGGAGACTTCAGCAGGACTTAATGCCTGGAGCACCCGACGTCTGGTCTGCGCGGTGACCTCGAGAAATCAGCTGTTTGCGAGCTTATCCAGAGGGTGAACAGATCACCCTCGGATTGGGACTCTGGACGCTGTGGTCAACATCTGTGGTCAGTGCTTGGATCAGTGGAAAAAGTCCCGAATTGGATCGGAACAGAGTCGCCCTTACAGACTGAAGGCTACAGAAATTACAATGTGAGCCTGAAAGTGAAAATATTTGTCAATTCTTATCTGACTCCCTTGGAAACAGCCTTGAAAAAGGCTGGATATCTAATTTCTCCTGAGATGTGCTTTACTGTGGGCAAAACAGCTGCTCTTGTCTTGTCTGCCCCCCCCCGGAGAACTTTTCTATGAGCGTTCTGGAATGTCTCATGGACAGAAACCTCCCTGCCTCAGTCTCAACATGCAACATGTAACTGTCTAAATGTGCTTCTTGGTATAGTTTTTACTGTGTCATGCGGTGTCTTGGCAGACAAAATGTGATACATTTTTTTTAATACCAACGCTGTGACCCTCATGGTACTTTCCTTTTTTTCACACCTTTGACCTTCATCCCGAAACGGATGAGAGAGGCCGCGCTGAAGAACATGTCATGTGTTCTGAATAAGCAGCAGCTTTACACACTCATTCCATCTTCAGGATGACTGTGCATACATAATCACGCTGTATTGGTGAAAACTGGTGCAATGTCAATAAAAAGATCTTGAATCTTGAATCTTGAATATATCATATCTAAAAGGGTGCTGTAAAGCACTGGTAAAAATAAAGTAAAAAGCCAAACAAAATAATCACATGTTAAATGTGTTTATTTTTAAACATGGACCTAAGAAGACCAGCTAAAAGAAAATTTCCTACAGAAAATACAGAAAAAATATAAAAGGCACAAATGGTTACAGCAGCATGTAATACAATAAAAATCACTAGGAAAAAAAACCCAGGAATAAGCTAAGCACAAAGCTCCTGTGTGTGCAATAACCCGCTGTGCAATAACCCACTGTGCAATAACCTGTCACACAACCTGTAGTTTGGTAGTTATGTGCAATATAGATCATGTGCATTTTAGCTTATATTTCATTACTACCTTGAAATAGTTATTCACACAAATTCATCCTGCTTCACCGTTAAAATTCTACCATGTTGTTTACTATTTTTCTCTTCAGAAACTTTGTAAATATTATAATTACTGTTTCACTTTTTGGTAGTTTATTTTGTACCCTTATTGCATGCTTTAGTATTTCCTGTTTGCTTGTTGTTTGTTTTTTAGCAAGTCAAAATCGTTTTTTCTCATCCTGAGCATTTCATTGTACTAAGTTAACCCTGTGTTAACCTGCATATGACAAATAAACACTTGAACTTGAACTTAATAATACAAAACATAATGCAAGAACAGTACACCTAACAACAGCAGCACGAACATGAGTTTGTGTGAGCAGGTGGGCACGGATTACCGTATTCACCGGAGGAAAATACGCTCCGGTGTTTAAGATGCTTTGTCCAATTATTAACAATAAACAAGAAAAAGACGTACACAATACGCCTCGGTGTTTAATACGCGTCATCACCACGCGACGCGTCAGCGCCTCATTTGCCCTAATCAAGATGGCGGCGACAGAAGCAAGCGAGTACGAAGATCTTCACAAGGAAACACGGTAAAACAATTATTTCTTTGCGAGAAAAAAAATATTTCTTAGCTGACTTCATAGCAGACGGGCTCCTGAGCTTAACGAAATGTTCAAATCAGCTGGATTTAAAAAAAAAAGTTCGCTGAATTTTAGGCAGGCGCCAGGCGGGTCAAACCGGACGCTTTCTTTCTTTAAATTTAGCTAAATAAACGCTTAAAAAATATATTTCTGAGCTGACTTAATAGTAGACGTACTCCTGAGTTTAACGAAATGTTCAAATCAGCTGGATTAAAAAAAAAAGTTCGCTGACTTTTATGCAGGCGCCAGGCGGGTCAAACCGGACGCTTTGTTTCTTTAAATTTAGCTAAATAAACGCTTAAAAATATATTTCTTACCTCACTATAGCAGACGGGCTCCTGAGCTGAACCAAATGTGAAATCAGCTGGATTTAAAAATCCGCGGTGTGGTTTATGAGTGGTATCTTGCAAACAAAAACAGCTACATCCACAGCAGGGAGCGGGCAGCGACAGAGTCATCAGTCCGACCAAAGGAGGCTTTTTTCGGACACAGCAAGTAGAAACTTCTGGAAGTGGCCCCTCTTCCTCTTCACTCTCTGAGTCCTCTGCTGGCTGCTGCCTACAGCGCCCGTATAGCGGCCGAAACTGGTACTGCACCATTTTCGCCAAAAATGAAAAACGAAGAATCAGAGCGAAAAATGAGTCTAAAAATATGGGAAAAAATCCATAAATAATACTCTTCGGTGTTTAATACGCTGGACATTCAAATGAGCAAAAATACTGCGTATTATAGACTGGTTTTTAGGGTAATATAAAAACATGCTCTCTGTACCTCTTGACTTCTTCTGGCCTGGTCCCTCACAGATCTAGTTGCCATCCTCACTTCAAAGTCTTCTCCCAACAGCTCATCCAGCGCTGACATTTTCTTCTTTTTACAAGGTGGTTCATCATCTGAAATAGAAAACAAGCACCATATATTACTGGCTATGTTAGCCATGAAGTTTTTTTTTTTTTACTGACTTTACCATTTTATGTAAAAATCTTCATCTGATGTTCAGAATTTATTTATGTAGGGACTCGTGTATAACATGTGTAAAAGATGTATCATTATCATCATCATGATTATTATTTAACTCTTTCTGTGCGTGCAGATTCTCTCATTATAGTGAATGTGTTTTATGCTGATACAGTACAATGACAGTAGCACAAGATTAAGACAAAGTCAGCTAATTCTTGATCACAAGTTATAAAACACAAACCTTTATGCTCATCTTGGGTCTGGGGTGTATCAATGCAGACGTCCAGATCTCCATTTGTAGGTTCAGTCTGACATGGATCATTCTGCACTGGACCTCTCTGAACTGAATCCCCCGTTACCTAGAAATAAAACATGACATTACATTTAGTGTACAGTATGGTTAAATGCAGTGTAAACAATCAAAAAACAGTAGGCAGAATAAATCTAGTGACAGCAACAAAACACAGCAGACTGTAACTGAATGCACTGTAAGATGTATTTTGACAGTGTGTTGGGGGATTTACCTTGTGAGGTATGTTGCTTCTGCTGACAGGCTTGTGAATGTCCTCTCTGAATCATGGCTACTGAGGAAGGGCAGGGACTTAAAACGGGGGTCCAGAGCTACTGCAGTGTGGAAGGGAAACTGGTGTCACCTACTCCTGTGATGAACTATCACCGAGTTGCCCGTAAAATTTAGTGATAACGTTACCCGTCGCTTTCTGTGATGCAGCTACATGCTCCTGCTCGTTGTTATGAGGCTTGAGAAGTTCGCAGTACTCCTCTCTGTGTTTCCTCGTTGCATGATGTTGGTCGAGGTTTGTCGTGCTACCAGTGTACTTCAGAGGTGCTCTGCATAGCTTACAAATAGCGTGGCTTTTGTCGAGTTTTCCGTCCTTCTAGTAAAACCCGAAAACGTTCCACACTTTAGAGTTTTGTCTGGCTGATGTATTGAAAATCTTTCGCGGTGACTCGCTAGCGCTGCTGCTACTATTTACATCCATGTTCGTCGTCTTGGTGAGTTACGGCACATGCGTGAGAATAGCTTCGCGGGCATTTCCAACTCTCGCGTTGTTTTAGAAACGCATTGTAAACCCAGCAAGTCTCGCGATACCCGGTCCGTGTCTCTTCAACCGGTTCATCTCTGAATTTGTGGCTGGTTGCTGTCGGTTTACGTGGCTGCTACTGATGCAACCACATCGCTAGCTTGTCAAACCGGATGTTCGGTCGAATCGGTTTATCTATGACAAGCCTAGTCATTTATTATTCAGCCACAGATAACAGCATAAGCAAAGCAAACGATTAAACTCAACAACCTGTTTTCTGCTAGAATAAATGTGTCATTTATTATTCCACCACAGATACAGGAAAAAGCAAAGCAACATACAGTACAATCACCTCAGATGTACAATCTCATACAAGTATTGATGTATAAAAAGCTCTCACCGCGACACTTGGACTGGAGAGCCGTTTGCAGTCCAGATGGAGCAGACACCAACACACACTGGACGTCTCGATCAAACAGACTCACAGTAGACTCTAACTTTATCTGAGCGCTCTCCTGTTTTATACCCTCAACTGAGAAAACCATGTTTACTCCAGACTGTGTGTGAACTTGCATGTTTACTCCAGGCTGTGTGTGAACTTGCATGTTTACTCCAGGCTGTGTGTGAGAACTTGCAAGGGTCTATTTTAGGTCCACTGCTTTTTAATTTGTACATGTTGCCTTTGGGGTCCATTTTTAGAAAACACAACATTCCTTTTCACTGCTTTGCTGATGATACACAGTTATATCTTCCAATTGAGTCAGACAGGGTCACTCCACTGGATCCACTCCTGGACTGTCTGAATGACATTAAAATCTGGTTAAAACTTAATTTTCTAAATCTAAATGAAAATAAAACGGAAGCCATCAGCTTTGGCAAATGTAACACCCTAAATGTTCTTGGCCCCTTGGCTTCATACAGCCACTCCAATGTCAGGAATCTGGGAGTTATTTTTGATAGTGCTTTTAAGTTAGACAAACAGATAAATGCTGTAGTTAAATCCGGTTTCTTCCAGCTAAGACTCATTGCCAAGGTGAAGTCTTGTCTCTCTTTCAGAGACCTTGAAAAGGTGATTCACGCTTTTATTACTTCTCGCTTGGACTATTGTAATTCACTGTATGTTGGTTTAGACAAATCATCTTTGCATCGTTTACAATCTGTCCAGAACGCAGCAGCTCGTCTTTTAACTTCAACTAAAAAATATGAACACATAACCCCTGTCCTGGCATCCCTTCACTGGCTCCCTGTCTGCTATCGAATTGATTTTAAGATTTTATTGCTTGTTTTTAAAATCTTAAAAGGTCTGGCCCCATCATATTTATGTGATCTTATTAATATCTACACTCCTGTAAGAGCACTCCGGTCTACCAACCAGTTTCTCTTAGATGTCCCCAGATCCAAAATGAAATCCAGAGGTGATCGGGCTTTTGCGGTTGCTGCTCCAAAACTGTGGAACAGTTTACCTGAGAAAGTAAAGACCGCTCAGACTGTTGACACTTTTAAATCTTCACTTAAGACTCATCTCTTTTACTTGGCATTTGATCCTCGCAGAATGTGAGATCAAATTTTGAGCAGATTTTATTGTTGTTGCATTTACTGATAGCTTTATTATGTTTAGTGGCACTAGATGCATTTTACTCTGTTTTTATTTTTTTAACTGTAAAGCACTTTGGTCGACTTCGGTTGTTTTTATGTGCTATATAAATAAAATTGACATTGACATTGCATGTTTACTCCAGGCTGTGTGAGAACTTGCCCTCAACTGAGAAGAAAAACATGTTCACCTCGACTCCACACAGCACTTGCAAAACTCAGTTCCTTGCATGGTCAGTTTGATCTAAAAATTGAAAACACTACGGTAGTCAGAAAGCATTAATATGAAAAAACTCTTATTTCAAGTATCAACTTCCATTTTGGTACATGGTTGCTTCATGGGAGGCAGTGGGTGAGTGGTTAGAGCAATCGTCCTCCAATGCACGAGTTGGGGGTTCGAATCCAATAGCAGTCACATGTCAAAGTGTCCCTAGGCAAGACATTGAACCCCTCGTTGCCTCTGATGTGTGTCCCATCGGTGTTTGAATGTGATAAAGCTCTGATTATTCTCTTTAGAATGATTTGTTAATAGCTTTGTAGAGATCTAATAGAGTGCTGTATGAATGAGTAACTGAGGCACAGATTGTGTTGTAAAACGCTTTGAGTGTCTTGATAAGATAGAAAGGTGCTGTAGAAATACAGTCCATTTACCATCATGTATCAACACCAATTTTTGAAATTTGGGTAGTTATGTCAAATCCATGATGGCTGCTACCATTTATGTGTATAAGTAAACATTGTGAGCTGGATAACTTGAAAAATAATCAATGTGTTGATTTCTATTTTGACGTGTGGCAAAATCTAGGCATAAGAAAACTTTAAGTCACCATTGAAAATGGGGTTGCCAAGTCAAAATCCAAGATGGCCGCCATCATATATGTATATACTTAAACCTAACACTCTTTTCATTTAAGGAAACTATGCTTTATATATTTTGTATTGCTTAAAAGTATAATTTCCTTTAACGATTGGAATGGCCAGAGATTAATCTATGGGGGGCCAAATCCACCATCAGTGGATAACCCTCTCAAGACAACTACTGTATTAGGTTTAGGTCCAAACTTTACCAATTTGGGTTTTGACTCCAGAAATTCAACACTTATTTACAACAGTTATCTTTCTTTTCTTCTTTAAATTAAACTTATTTTTTTCAGCCTTCACCACAGAAGCTGTTGTATTGTCACCGTAACTGGCAAGGTTTAAAATACATCAAATGAAGCCAAACTTCCACCGCCGTGATGGAGAATAAGCTAACATTTCATTCGCTTTTCATTTCCAAACACCATGTGCCTCTGACATGTAAAGCAGTTTTCTTGATGTTTGTGCAGATGTGTGACACTCTACAGACTTGTGCCCCGCTCCACTCCCTCCAGTAGATATCCAGCAGGATGCCTCCTGCACATATCTGAACGGAGTGCAGTAGCTGGGTATCATTATGCTCCCACGGTGCTTTTTGTCCCTAATTGCACCCTGTCACCCTGAGGGGAACAAAAGGCACACAGAGCCTTGTGCTCGACTGTGTGACGTGTGCCAGAATCCTTTTGTTTCTGTAAGGAAATGATTGCAGACCCTTTTTTTCTTTCCTATTACAGCCAGTTCAAACATAGGAATGAGTTGCACACAATGAGTTGTGACAGCTGCAGTGTGTGTGTGTGTGTGTGTGTGTGTGTGTGTGTGTGTAGGGGGGACCACCTGCTGAGATCGCGGTTGAGAAAGTGGGTGTTTTTAGGCTCTTGCTCCTCGGATAATGAGAAAACGTGTAACTGGTGGCCGAGCGAGCGCCTGTATCTCCTGTTGGCGCCTCAAACACAAAAGCTGCGGGCCGGCAGTGCCGTTTGTGTGATAACGATTCTCTAACAAGCACTGCTGCTGGTGCATAAACGAGGCTTCGGAGCCCTCCCTGCAATGCGTTTGTCTGCGCGTCACATGGAAGTGTGACTTTTTACCCAGCAAAGACAGATTCAATTCAATTCAAAAATACTTTATTAATCCCAAAGGGAAATTAAATTTAACTTATCATCCTGGTTCTATTAAAAAGCCAGCCACTAGGGAGCACAAGCCAGTGTATCTCTTGTGCCGGTCCCAAGCCCGGGTAAATGGTGAGGGTTGTGTCAGGAATGGCATCCGACGTAAAACACTTGCCAAAACCATAATGCGAGTTCATCAAAGTGAAACCATACCGGATCGGTCGAGGCCCGGGTTAACAACGTCCGCCACCGGTGCTGTTGACAAACAGGGTGCCGGCGGAAATTGTACTACTGTTAGTCGAAGACGCCGAGGAGGAAAACGTGTCAGGAGACAGAGGGAGAGGAGGAAAGTGAAGAATGTAGGACTGAGGGTTGCAACTCTAAATGTGGGGACAATGACAGGCAAAGGTAGAGAGCTGGCTGACATGATGCAGAGAAGAAAGGTAGATGTTTTATGTGTCCAAGAGACCAAGTGGAAGGGCAGCAAGGCTCGCAGTATTGGAGCAGGGTTTAAACTGTTTTACCATGGTGTGGATAGAAAGAGAAATGGAGTAGGGGTGGTCCTGAAGGAGGAGTTGGCAAAGAATGTAGTAGAGGTGAAGAGAGTGTCAGATAGGGTGATGTGTCTAAAGGTAGAAGTAGAAGGTCTGATGCTAAACATAGTAAGTGGTTATGCTCCACAGGTTGGATGTGATGAGGAGGAGAAAGATAAATTTTGGAAAGATTTGGATGAAGTGATAGAGAGTATTCCCAGGGAGGAAAGAGTGGTGATTGGAGCAGACCTGAATGGACATGTTGGTGAAGGAAACAGAGGGGATGAGGAAGTGATGGGTAGGTTTGGTGTCAAGGAAAGAAACCAGGAAGGACAGATGGTGGTGGATTTTGCCAAGAGAATGGAAATGGCTATAGTCAATACCTATTTCCAAAAGAGGGAGGAACATAGAGTGACCTATAAGAGTGGAGGAAGGAGTACGCAGATCGACTACATTCTGTGTAGAAGAGGAAACCTGAAGGAGATTGGAGACTGTAAGGTTGTGGCAGGGGAGAGTGTGGCCAGACAGCATCGGATGGTTGTGTGTAGAATGACTGTTGTTGCGAAGAAGAGAAAAATAGTAAAATCAGAGAAGAAGACCAAATGGTGGAAGCTAAAGAAGGAAGAATGTTGTGAGAAATTCAGAGACGAGCTGTTAAAGGCTCTGGGTGGTAAGAAAGAGCTTCCAAGTGACTGGGCTACTACAGCAACAGTAATTAGAGAGACAGGTAGGAAGGTACTTGGTGTGTCATCTGGACAGAGAATGGATGATAAGGAAACCTGGTGGTGGAATAGTGAAGTGCAGGACGCCATTCAAAGAAAGAGATTAGCCAAGAAGAAATATGACAGTGAGAGGACTGAAGAGAGGAGACAGGAATATAAGGAGATGGGACATAGAGCAAAGAGGGAAGTAGCTAAGGCAAAGCAGAGGGCGTACAATGAGTTATATGGGAGACTGGACACTAAAGAGGGCGAGAAGGACTTGTACCGATTGGCAAGACAGAGGGATCAGGCTGGAAAGGATGTGCAGCAGGTTAGGCTTATTAAAGATGGGAATGGGAATGTTCTAACAAGTGAGGAGTGTGTGATGGGAAGATGGAAGGATTACTTTGAGGAGCTAATGAATGAAGAGAATGAAAGAGAAAGAAGAGTGGAGGTAATAGAAACGGTGGACCAGGAAGTGGGAAAGATTAGTGAGGGTGAAGTCCGGAAAGCTCTGAAAAGAATGAAGAAGGGGAAGGCAGTAGGACCTGATGACATACCAGTGGAGGTTTGGAAATGTCTCGGAGAGATGGCAGTGAGGTTTTTGACTCAAATATTTAATGGAATATTTGAGGGTGAGAAAATGCCTGAGGAATGGAGAAGAAGTGTGCTGGTTCCCATTTTTAAGAACAAGGGTGATGTACAGAGTTGTAGCAACTACAGGGGAATTAAGTTGATGAGCCACACAATGAAGATCTGGGAGAGAGTTGTGGAAGCAAGACTTAGACTAGGGATGCACCGATCCACATTTCTCACTTCCGATCCGATACCGATACATAACAACTGAGTATCGACCGATACCGATACTTTTCCGATCCGATATCAGTGTTCAAGCATAGGAGGCTGTAATAATTAAGTTCTTGAAGGGAGAGCACGTATGTTGCACAAAACTCGGACTTGTGTGAGGTAAACCCAAAGAAGACACTCTGAGCCTCACTACAGTAATTCACAAACAAATGGCATACAAGAAGAGGCAGGTCTCTTCCACAGACGTCCTTCTGACTCATGGTGCAAGGAACACTAGTCTAAAATACTGCTAAGCATTATGGGAAATCATCACATTCTACTCCCCATTTTCTAGTCTTATTTTTAATTCTGGCACTATATGAGTTGTAATTCTTGTTGAATTTTATCAACAGATACAGATTTAATCTATAATTGAACACTAATATACCGCTAAGTAACAATGTTAAGACAGAAGTCACAGAGTATGGTGAAATATATGTGCTCTCTGACATCTAGAAAGTATCGGAAATATCGGCAGGTTGGTTCCGATACCCGATACTTACATTCTGCTGGTATCTGATACCAATACCGATACTGGATCGGATCTGCCCCATCCCTAACTTAGACAAGATGTACCGTATTTTCCGGTGTATAGGTCGCACCGTTGTATAGGTCGCAGTGTCTAATATTTATCAATAAACTGGAAAAATCCGTAAATAGGTCGCACCGGTGTATAGGTCGCACCTAGGTCGCACTGTGTCTCACTTTAATATTTGTTAAATAAAGATATATTCTATTCTATTCTATTGTTAATAAATTATTACAAATCAGCTTATTTCAAAATGTAAATACCACCAACATCATTAAAATTAAACTACAGACTCCTAAAAAAATGTTTGTTGGCTGCCTTTTTTGTAAAACTGTGTCTCACTTTGATATTTGTTAATAAATTATTACAAATCAGCTTATTTCAAAATGTAAATACCACCAACATCATTAAAATTAAACTACAGACTCCTAAAAAAATGTTTGTTGGCTGCCTTTTTTGTAAAACTGTGTCTCACTTTGATATTTGTTAATAAATTATTACAAATCAGCTTATTTCAAAATGTAAATACCACCAACATCATTAAAATTAAACTACAGACTCCTAAAAAAATGTTTGTTGGCTGCCTTTTTTGTAAAACTGTGTCTCACTTTGATATTTGTTAATAAATTATTACAAATCAGCTTATTTCAAAATGTAAATACCACCAACATCATTAAAATTAAACTACAGACTCCTAAAAAAATGTTTGTTGGCTGCCTTTTTTGTAAAACTGTGTCTCACTTTGATATTTGTTAATAAATTATTACAAATCAGCTTATTTCAAAATGTAAATACCACCAACATCATTAAAATTAAACTACAGACTCCTAAAAAAATGTTTGTTGGCTGCCTTTTTTGTAAGACTGTGTCTCACTTTAATTTTTGTTAATAAATGACAAATCAGTTGCAGCTGAAGGTGATCTGCTCAGAGTTGCAGTTGCTGTGGAAACCAGTGCAGGATAGCTGCATTATCTGGAGCATCTGGAGGTGGAGCTGACTGTGAGCACTTGCACTGCCCCCTGGTGGCCGAAACTGGTACTGCACTTGCATTGCCCCCTGGTGGCCGAAACTGGTACTGCACCATTTTATGCAACAGGGAAAAAGGGCCATAACTCAGCCAAAAATTGGTCTAAAAATATGAAAAAAAATCCATAAATAGGTCGCACTGGTGTATAGGTCGCAGGCCTTGAAAAAAACCATAAAAAGGTGCGACCTATACACCGGAAAATACGGTAACTATCTGTGAGCAGCAGTATGGTTTCATGCCAAGAAAGAGCACCACAGATGCCATCTTTGCTTTGAGGATGTTGATAGAGAAGTACAGAGAGGGTCAGAAAGAACTCCATTGTGTGTTTGTGGATTTAGAAAAAGCATATGACAGGGTACCAAGAGAAGAGGTGTGGTATTGCATGAGGAAATCTGGAGTGGCAGAAAAGTATGTTAGACTGGTACAGGACATGTATGAGGACAGCAGGACAGTGGTGAGATGTGCTGTGGGTGTGACAGATACCTTCAAGGTGGAGGTGGGATTGCATCAAGGATCGGCTCTGAGCCCCTTCTTGTTTGCTCTGGTGATGGACCGACTAACAGATGAGGTCAGGCAGGAATCCCCATGGACTATGATGTTTGCAGATGACATTGTGATCTGTGGTGAGAACAGGGAACAAGTGGAAGAGAACTTGGAGAGGTGGAGGTATGCTCTTGAAAGAAGAGGAATGAAAGTCAGTCGTAGTAAGACAGAGTACATGTGTGTGAATGAGAGGGAGGCCAGTGGAACAGTGAGGCTACAAGGAGCAGAGGTCACAAAGGTGCAGGACTTCAAGTACTTGGGGTCCACTGTACAGGAAAATGGGGAATGTGGTAAAGAGGTGAAAAAGAGAGTCCAGGCAGGATGGAGTGGATGGAGAAAAGTTTCAGGAGTGATTTGTGACAAAAAGGTGTCAGCAAAGGTCAAAGGAAAAGTTTACAAGACAGTGGTGAGACCAGCTATGTTGTATGGTCTGGAGACAGTGGCATTGACAAAAAGACAGGAGAAAGAACTGGAAGTGGCAGAAATGAAGATGCTGAGGTTCTCCTTAGG
>JBBPBX010034944.1:0-20000 GCA_038048925.1 Garcialebias charrua
TTTGTAACAGTTCTCTTCACCAAACAGATAACACAAAACAGCTGATAAATCACCTTGAATATGGTGAGGGTTTTTTTTCCACTGATTTTGTCTTCCACTTGCACGTCAGACTCATTCAGTTTTGCCTCTAAATCCGTTCAGTGATGACTTTGTTCTGAGTCAATGTTTTCTGTTTGAAACCTGAACATCCATGTTTTAGATCTTATTATCTGTGAGATCAGTTCTCTTGTGTACAGTTTGGCACGAAGGTATGTTATCTCACATCCTTCTCGCCCTCATACATCCTATAATCTCTTCACGGCTCTGTTTCATGAGGGCACTGGAAAAGCACAGACTTTTTTATTGACATAATTTTAATGAAACGGAAAATGAGCCTCAAATATTAGATTTGAAAGTTATGGAAAACATTTATGGATACAGTATTAAAACATCAAGCTGTAGGGAGCAGACAGGGTACAACGCAACAACTCATTTTAAAGTAAATTTGTGAAAATAGACAATTTCTTTATGCACTCCTGACAATTTGGCTAGTTTGTTTGTTTTTCCCCTGTAGAAAAAGGTTGTTTAAAATTAATTTACCGTTTATAAGTTGATTTATACTGATAACAAAATTACTTTTAGTTAAAGTGGAAGCATATATTCTTTCTCTCAGTGCACACATGCTTTCTTAGCTTGAAAAAAAAGGGGATGTAATTTTTGCAGAGTAACCAATATATTTGGCATTAATTAAGTAGATGTATGTTTGAACAAATACTGTTAAACTTTGCTGTGTCTTAAACCAGCAATCAGGGAACACAAGCCAGTGTACCACTTGTGCCAGTCTCAAGCTTGGATAAATGGTGAGGGTTGTGTCAGCAAAAACATCTGACTTAAAACACTTTTGCCTAAATTAATATACAAGTTCATCTAAGCAACACTGTACTGGATCGGTCGAGGCTCGGGTTAACAACGACCGCCACCGGTGCTGTTGACAAACAGGTTGCCGGTGGAAATTGTGCTACTGTTAGTCAAATATCATGAAGAAGGAAACGTGTCAGGAGACAGAGGGAGAAGAGGAAATTCAAGAATGTAGAACTGAGGGTGGACACTCTAAATATGGGACAATTTCAGGCAAAGGTAGAGAGCTGGCTGATATGATGCAGAGAAGGAAGGTAGATGTTTTATGAGTACACAAGACCAAGTGGAAGGGCAGCAAGGCCCGCAGTATTGGAGCAGGGTTCAAACTGTTTTACCATGGTGTGGATAGAAAGAAAAATGGAGTAATAATAATAATAATAACTTTTATTTATAACGCACTTTACATACAACAGATATCAAAGTGCTAGGGTAGGGGTGGTCCTAAAAGAAGAGTTGGCAAATAATGTAGTAGAGGTGAAGAGAGTGTCAGATTGGGTGATGTGCATGAAGGTAGAAGCAGGTCTGATGCTAAACATAGTCAGTGGTTATACTCCACAGGTTGGATGTGATGCGGAGGAGAAAAGTACATTTTGGAAGGATCTGGATGAAGTGATAGAGAGTATTCCCAGGAAGGAAAGAGTGGTGATTGGAGCAGACCTGAATGAACATGTTGGTGAAGGAAACAGAGAGGATGAGAAAGTGATGGGTAGGTTTAGTGTCAAGGAAAGAAACCAGGAAGGACAGATGGTGGTGGATTTTGCCAAGAGAATGGAAATGGCTGTAGTCAATACTTATTTCCAAAAGGAGGAACATAGAGTGACCTATAAGAGTGGAGGAAGGAGTATGCAGGTCAACTACATTCTGTGTAGAAGAGGAAACCTGAGGGAGATTGGAGACTGTAAGGTTGTGGCAGGGGAGAGCGTGGCCAAACAGCATCGGATGGTTGTGTGTAGAATGACTGTTGTTGTGAAAAAGAGAAAAATAGTAAAACTAGAGAAGAAGACCAGATGGTGGAAGTTAAGAAAGGAATAATGTTGTGAGAAATTCAGAGAGGAGCTGTTAAAGGCTCTGGGTGGTAAGAAAGAGCTTCCAAATCCACATGACTGGGCTACTACAGCAACAGTAATTAGAGAGACGGGTAGGAAGGTACTTAGTGTGTCATCTGGACAGAGAATGGATGATAAGGAAACCTGGTGGTGGAATAATGAAGTGCAGGATGCTACTCATAGGAATAGGTTAGCTAAGAAGAAATGGGACAGTATTAAGGGTAGACAGGTATATGAGGGGATGCAATGTAGAGCAAAGAGGGAGGTGGTAAAGGCAAAGCAGAAGGTGTATGATGACTTGTATTGTAGGTTGGACACTAAAGAAGGTGAGAAAGATGTACCATTTGGCAATACAGTACAGAGGGATCAGGCTGGAAAGGATGTGCAACAGGTTAGGCTTGATAAAGATAGGAACGAAAATGTTCTAACAAATGAGCAGAGTATGATGGGAGGATGGAAGGAGTATTTTGAGGAGCTAATGGATGAAGAGAACGAAAGAGAACGAAGAGTAGAGGTCATAGAAGCTGTGGACCAGGAAGTGGGAAAGATTAGTGATGGTGAAGTCTGGAAAGCTCTGAAAAGTATGAAGAAGGGGAAAACAGTAGGACCTGATGACATACCAGTGGACGTTTGGAAATGTCTTGGAGAGAAGGCAGTGAGGTTTTTGACTCAATTATTATAAAGATGTTGAGGTTTTCCTTAAGAGTGACAAGGATGGATATGATTAGGAAATAAATCATCAGAGATCCAGCACATGTTGAACAACTGGGAGATAAAGTTAGGGAGGCCAGACTGAGATGGTTTGGACATGTCCAGAGGAGGGACAGTGGGTATTTTGGTAGAAGGATGTTAGAAATGCAGCTGCCAGGAAAAAGACAAAGAGGAGATACTGTATATGGATGCAGTTGGAGATGACATGGAGGTTGTTGGAGTGAGGACAGAGAATGCAGAGGACAGAGTGAGGTGGAGGACTTGCTGTGGAAACCCACAAAGAGAGAAAAGCTGAAAGAAGATTAAACTTGGCTGTGTTTTGGATGTTATGAAGACTGTACTATAAAATCTGTCAGTGTTTATATATCCATTGGGCTGAAATACTGTTTGTATTAAAAGTTTCAATTTAATCTTGTCTTCTGTCTTCGACAGCTACTTGATCACTTGATCAGCTTCTTGTTCCTCTCATGTGTAAGTACTGTACATGTGTTTAGCAGTAGGAAACATTTAGCCTCTGATGTGGGAGGAGGTGTTACTGTGTTCTGCCCTGTTGATTTAAAGCACGTGTCTATTGTTTTTATTTGACCTGAGAGAGTTCTGGGGTCAGTCGGCATGCTTGAGTCCAGTCACAGGCTATATTACATATTTTTACAAAGAAACAAGCTGAACTCTGGTAAAGTTCCATCATGCATGGGAGACTAGAGGCCCAGGTCGATGGGGGTCCAAGGCTTGATCATTCATGTCCCATCAGTCCTTAACAAACAGCAGGAGCCATATCCTGAACAGCTCAATTTGACAAAGCATCTAGATGTTACTCTTTTTAAATGTTCAAGTTACTTCTCCTTTGCCAAGATAATCCATTCACCTCACAGGTGTGGCATATCAAGATCCATCAATCAATCAAACTTTATTTACAGAGCCCTTTCCAGCAGCCAAAAGGTGCACAAAGTGCTGAACAATACAGAAGTAAAAACCAACAATTAAGAATTAAAAAAACAGCCAGCTAAAAATAAAAAACAAGTAAAACAAAACAAAATTGTCAAAGAACTACTAGGTATTAAACGCCTGCCTGAATAAAAGGGTTTTAAGATTAGATTAAAAAAACTCCATATCAGTGATGGAGCGCAAGTCCTGAGATAGCTGGGGCCTCATGTATCAACCGTGCGTGCGCACAAAAACATTGCGCACGTCACTTTCCACGCAAAACCCCGTATGTATCAAAACTGAAATGAACGTGAATATCTGCGCATCCACGTACATTTCCACGCCAGCTCCCCTGCTGGCGTACGCACGTTTCTGTGGTTCTTGTTCCTTTGGCGACACTTACAGGTGCTTCTGAGAAACTGAAGCCCCACAGTCTGTGGTTGACTTTAAGAGCGGCTTGAAGACCTTTCTTTTTAACCGAGCATACTCTTCCTCCTCATGATTCTACTTTTGATCTGAGTTGATACTGTTGTTGATTTTAACTGTTTTATTATTTGTTTTATCGACATTTAATTCTGTTGCACTTTGTAGCACTTTGAGATTTTCATTAATGAAAAGTGCGTTATAAATTGAATTCATTATTATTATTATTATTATTATTATTATTATTATTATTATTATTATTATTATTATTATTATTATTATTACTATTAACTGTTCATGATGTGAAAATGATTAATATTCCCACCAAACACACGATTAACAAGTACATCCACATGGACGCGCAAAGTTGTGCAAAAAATAAATGTAACAGGAACGGATACATTCAGCCTTACTGGAGGATATAGATAGTGTAACACGCAGAGCATTTATTTATAAACAGATATAATTCTCTGATCTAGGATATGGCTTATCAGCCGTTTTCAGAAATAATCATTTTTCAGTTTGGCACTGCATGCGCACTGGCGCAACACAGGGGCCGCGCATCACGCGTGCACGTGCAGAAACTGGGGTTCCACAGGAGCTTAGAGGGAGCTGGCAGGTCGATCAGGGCTGTGCCAGTCCAGTCCACACAAAGCCGATTCATGTCCAATGGAATGGTCTCATCCATATGATCCCAAAGGCTGAGTTATGGTCGCGCTTTGAGCGCGCGTGCACCCTCGCCGGTGTTACACGGCAGTGGAGGTGTGTCATTATCTGTGTTTATTGTAGATGTCTCCAAAATGACACGTGAAAGTACACCATTTATAACTTGTATGGGAGTAAAAGCTTCACAGACAAACAGATTGCGCACAAGGCTGCAGCGCGCGCTTTGGAGACTCCAACATCACGTCATGTCATGAAAAGTCTCCACTGAGACGCAGAGACTCGTTTCTTCATATCATCTATTAAATAAACGAAGATCTATGTTCTAGCAAACATCCAAGTAAGTTCCTCTGTGTTTACAGTAATTATGGTAATTAACTCGTGCGCAAAGTTAATATTTTCACTCAGAATGAATGAATGAGCCGGTGGCGCACCTGACAGCAGCGTGCGCGCACACGAATACCGGCACACAATCACTCGTTCTTTGCGTGATGAACACAGTTTATTACTATTCTTACTTAGGATGTTTGTCCTCACTCATATTATATTAAATCCATTGTTTTCCTGAATCTAGAGATCATTTCTGATCGCGCAGGGATCAAACAAACATGTCCTTCACACATGCAGGAAGTAATTTGCATCTGTTTAACATATGTAAATGTAGGCGTGTCAGGGGAGGTGTCTCACGTGCGCTCAGTTCCACGTTCATTGTGATGTACAAAAGGAATGTGCGTGGATTCAGGTGTACGCACAGTTTGATAAATCTGGATTTTTTTGTGCGTAGACACTTTTCTGGATTTGACCGTACGTCACTTTTCAGTAAGAAATCCACGCAAGTCTTTGATACATGAGGCCCCTGGTTCCAGAGTCTGGGTGCAACAACAGAAAAGGCCAGGTCCCCCCATCATTTGTAGTTGGACTTAGGGACAGACAGGAGAAATGTATTAGATGATCTCAGTGTTCTCCTATATTCACGTGCAGCTTCAAGATCAGTCAAATATAGCGGGGCAAGACCATTGAGAGCTTTAAAAGTGAATAATAAAATTTTAAATTTAATTCTAAAATCGACTGGAAGCCAGTGGAGAGAAAATAAAACAGGGGTAATGTGCTAACCTGGAGGTGTTGGTTGAAAGTCGAGCTGCAGCATTTTGGACCAATTGAAGGCGTCTAATGGAGGATTGGGAGATTCCTGCATATAGGGAATTGCAGTAGTCGAGCCTTGAGGTGATAAAAGCATGAATGGCCTTTTCCAAATCAGAAAAAAAAAGGCTAAACTTTGTATAAAAGATGTAACTGATAAAAACAGACCTTTACTACAGAGGCTATTTGTTTATCAAACTTTAAGTCCTTGTCAAATGTCACCCCCTAGTTTTTAACTGTTGATCTAAACTTGGATGTCAGAGCGCCAAAGTTACAGGGAGCATCATCACCGAAGAAGATACATTCTGTCTTTCCTTCGTTTAAAAACCAAAAAATTATGGTGAAGCCACTGTTTAATGTTGGCAATACAATCAGCTAAAGGAGTGAGAAGGCTACTGTTTTTAGGTTTCATTGGTAAATAAATGTGTACATCGTTAGCATAGCAGTGAAAAGAAAAGTTGTCTGGCTATCACTGATCCAAGAAGCAGCATGTACAATGAGAAGAGGAGAGGACCAAGAATAGAACCCTGTGGCACACCACAAGAGAGAACGGTAGTGGAGGAAGAAAGATTATCCAACATGACAGAGAATGTTCTGTTGATCAAGTATAGGCAGTGAACCACTTAAGTGCTGTACCAGATATTCCAACATAATGTTGAAGACGAGACAGAAGGACAGTGTGGTCAACTGTGTCAAACGCAGCTGTAAGGTCCAGCAACACCAGTGCAACGGGACACTTGGCATCCATGGACATGGAAATGTTATTATGAACTTTTAACAGGACTGATTCAGTAGAATGATGGGTTCTAAATCCAGACTGAAATGTTTCATAAATACCATGATTTTCTAAAACAGGTTGTAACTGCATAAAAACAACTTTTTCTAAAACTTTAGCTAAAAAAAGGCAGATGAGAAATAGGTCTAAAATTTGATATGTGAGGTTTTTAAGAAGGGGCCTAACCACAGCATGTTTAAATGCAGCAGGGACAATTCCTAAACGAAGGCAGGAATTAAAAAATGTTAAAACACAGAAACCTACAGAATTAAAAACCTCTTTCAAAAACCTGGAGGGAAGAATGTCCAGAGGGCAATTAGTAATCTTTAAGTGTTGAACAACATCAGTGAGAGTGGCAAGAGAAGCTGGTTGAAAGTGTTCAAACACAACTGAAGCTACAGAGACAACAGAGGAGTCAGGAGCAACAGGACCAGTGACCTGTCTGACTGAGGCCACTTTATCCTGGAAGAATTTTAGAAAGTTTTCACAGTTAGTGGATGTGGCATCTAGTAGAATACGCACAGCTGGGTTAATAACACAATTAATTGTGTTAAATAACACCCTAGGACAATGGCAGTTATTTGAAATTAAACCAGATAAATATAGACATTTCGCTTCTTTGACAGATCTCTGGTAGTTTGTAAGGCATTCTCTCAAAAAATTTAGTGATGAAAGAAGTTTGTCTTTCTTCCATTGTCGTTCCACTTTCCTACATTTTTTCTTGAGAGTATGCGAGGCATCATTTAACCACGGCTCAACTCTCGGTTTGGTGGATTTAAACCGAAGAAGAGCGATGGAGTCCAAAATTTCAGAGCAGGTGGTTTGGAAAGAGAGAAGGAAGCCCTCTGGACAAAGTTAATTGGAAAAAGAAGTCTGAACGTCCATAAAAGCAGTGGTAAACAGTCCAGCTGTCTCAGGAGTAAAAATACAACGCCAATGACCTGCAACGGCAGGCCTTACAGGTAGGGGGGCTGAGAACTCCAACATGATGGGGAAATGATCTGCTTGGACAGCATGATTATTGCACAGGTGTGCTTTAGACTGACCACTACAAAAGGTCACTTCTCTGCAAATAAGTGCTTACGAACACAGATTTACAATATCTGAGAGAAAAAGTTACATTGTGCACATAGAAAAAGTCTTAGATCTTTGAGCTCAGCTCATGAAAAGTGGGAACAAAAACAAAAGTGTTGTGTTTATATTTTTGTTCCATATATTTATGATGGACTGGTGACCTGTCCACTGTGTACCTTGTTTTTCTCCTAATGACTGTTGGAGATGAGCACCAGCTCCCCATATTCCTGCACAAAAAAGCAGGTAAAGAAAATTGAGGAGTGCTTGAAAGCATCAACGTCCCCGTGTCCTGGACCTTGGTAGGTGATAAATGAACTCACAAGACCTTTCTGTGTAAGTATGTATGTTCACCTTGGATAAGTGTGTGTTTGCATGGACTGTCTGTTCCATCTAAACTCAAGCAATTTCTAATGAGGACTCTCTGTGCTGTTTCTAGCCCAGCAGTTCAATGAACTCCAAGTTCGATTTATGGATCTCCAGTGAGTCCAGATGCAGTTCAGCACCTAAATAAGTGGAGCTTGAATCGTTTTTACAGATGAAGATTTGATTCCACACATCCATCCGCAAAGTTTTGGTTGAATTCATATCTCATTTTGCTGAAAGGTGTTAATGCTAGATCACTATCTTTCTAGTGTTGATCTTTATTTGCATCCTGATGTGGTGTTTTTTTATTTTTTTATTTTTTGTGTGTGGTTTCAGTTAATCATGAACTAACAGGACCTAATACAAATATGTTTTTACAGTTCATAGAAATGGTTTGGGATCAGTTTCTAAACGGTGTACTTGGAGGTAAATGTCGTAACTTTGGGATGTTTGTAGCTGACCACTTCACCTCAGCTTTTCATAACCTCTGGAAGAAACCTGAACCAGGCCGGCCATCGCTGCTCAGAAGCCCCAGAACGAGGCTCCATTGCTGGGTACACGAACCAGAAAGGCCCCCGGGGCGCCCTGGAGGTCCGCTCTGGACCGACGGAACCATGTACCAGGGCAGAAACATCGTGCCCAAGGTCGGTAACGACGAGGCGGACGCACTCGTCGCTCCGACATGGCCGGCCGAGCTCCACAAAACCAGATAATCGCGTTTAAAGGTGCGCCGAAACCTTCCAAAACCCACAGAAACTCAGCAAAAGTCGGATCGGGCAGTCAGGGAACTCCCTTGGCATCCCTGGAGGTCAAACACTTAGTGCATGGAGAGAAAAATTTAAGCGGATTTTTTCTAAGTGTCTTAAAAACTGGGTTTCTGAAATCGTTCCGGTGGGTGTTTTCAGGGTTGGCCAAACCTCCCCTGAGAAACGTCAAAAACAGGCAAATTCTTCAAAAGGTCTCCTGAAAAAACGTCTAAAATGCACGTTTGACGTTAAGTAGAGAAAACCCCTGCCTGAGAAACATCAAAATTTTCAGACGTTTTTTCAGGCCAAGGGTTCGTCGATTTCGTCGATTTTCAAACGACCGTATCTCGGCCAATTTTGGGGCTAGAAGGAAACCGAGCAGGCCGAATTGAAGCTCTCGGTCTGTAGATGCGGAATAACGTCGAGTTTTACGTCCTAGCTCGATTTTTCACCGAGTTATGGACGTTTGAAATCGGGTCAAAAAACACCCGTTTTTCGCCGTTTTTGGCCTACGAACGCCCGTATCTCTCTCAATTTTCGGTCTAACGGAAATCCGAGCAGGCCGAATTAAAGGTCTGGGTCTGGCGGTGCGGATGGGTGTCGAGCTGCTTGGTCTAGCTCGTCGTACGGCAGAGATACGGCCGTTTGAAAAATAGTTGATTTTCGACTGCTTTTTAAACGCCCGTATCTCGCCCGCCGTTCGTGCTACGGGGAAACCGAGGGTCGGGTTGGAACGGGCTCAGTCCGTAGATGCGGAAAAATACCAAGTTTTATGCCGTAGCTCCATTTTTCATGAAGTTGTGGCCGTTTGACAACGGACCTTTAGACGCCCGTATCTCGCCCGCCGTTCGTGCTACGGGGAAACCGAGGGTCGGGTTGGAACGGGCTCAGTCCGTAGATGTGAATAGAGGTCAAGTTTTATGCCGTAGCTCCATTTTAAAATCGGAGGGTGGGCCTCGTATGCGGACAATACGGCAGGCGCAGCGGCTCGTCCATCCGCATATATCTCAGGCTAGGAAGGGCGTAGAGACGCGGTTCTCGCTGCGTTGGAAAGCTCTCGCTCTCGAGCCCCAGAAAAAGGCATCACACGACAGCTTGGGTCACCCGTATGGGTACCGGAGCCATGAGGCGCCGCTGGCGTAAGTCGAGGACTACCTGTAATTTCAAAACGCTAACTTGGGCTAGGAACATGCTAAAAATACGGGGCTTGCATCGTTGCGAAGGTCTCGGCGAGACCTTCGCAACGATCCTAGGCAGGTGTTTCTGGCACTTTCCTAGCCCCGGGGAGCCACCGTTGAAGGTGCCCCGGGCGGCAGATTCACCCCTCCCAGGGCCTGGACACTTCCCGGGGGACACCCTGGCCGTCTATCATGGGGCGCTGCCTAGGTGGGGACCCAGACCATACACCCATACCTCCGGACCCGGCGGCCACTCACCCTCTCCCCCCCCCACACCCCGTTGAACCTGCCCCGGGCGGCTGTTTCGCTCCTCCGGGGACATGTCCCAGGCCCTGGACACTTCCCTGGGGACACCCTGGCCGTCTATCATGGGGCGCTGCCTCGGGGGGGACCCAGACCATACACCCAGACCTCCGGACCCGGCGGCCACCCACCGTCTCCCCCGCCACACCCCGGAGAACCTGCCCCGGGCGGCCGATTCGCTCCTCCGGGGACATGTCCCAGGCCCTGGACACTTCCCTGGGGACACCCTGGCCGTCTATCATGGGGCGCTGCCTCGGGGGGGACCCAGACCACACACCCACACCGCCGGACCCGGCTGCCACCCACCGTCTCCCCCCCACACCCCGGAGAAGGTGCCCAGGGCGGCCGATTCGCTCCTCCGGGGACATGTCCCAGGCCCTGGACACTTCCCTGGGGACACCCTGGCCGTCTATCATGGGGCGCTGCATAGGTGGGGACCCAGACCATACACCCAGACCTCCAGACCCGGCGGCCACCCACCGTCTCACCCCCCACACCCCGGAGAAGGTGCCCAGGGCGGCCGTTTCACTCCTCCGGGGACATGTCCCAGGCCCTGGACACTTCCCTGGGGACACCCTGGCCGTCTATCATGGGGCGCTGCCTCGGGGGGGACCCAGACCACACACCCACACCGCCGGACCCGGCTGCCACCCACCGTCTCCCCCCCACACCCAGGTGAACCTGCCCCGGGCAGCTGTTTCGCTCCTCCGGGGGACATGTCCCAGGCCCTGGACACTTCCCTGGGGACACCCTGGCCGTCTATCATGGGGCGCTGCATAGGTGGGGACCCAGACCACACACCCATACCTCCAGACCCGGCGGCCACCCACCGTCTCCCCCGCCACACCCCGGAGAACCTGCCCCGGGCGGCCGATTCGCTCCTCCGGGGACATGTCCCAGGCCCTGGACACTTCCCTGGGGACACCCTGGCCGTCTATCATGGGGCGCTGCATAGGTGGGGACCCAGACCATACACCCAGACCTCCAGACCCGGCGGCCACCCACCGTCTCACCCCCCACACCCCGGAGAAGGTGCCCAGGGCGGCCGTTTCACTCCTCCGGGGACATGTCCCAGGCCCTGGACACTTCCCTGGGGACACCCTGGCCGTCTATCATGGGGCGCTGCCTCGGGGGGGACCCAGACCACACACCCACACCGCCGGACCCGGCTGCCACCCACCGTCTCCCCCCCACACCCCGGAGAACCTGCCCCGGGCGGCCGATTCGCTCCTCCGGGGACATGTCCCAGGCCCTGGACACTTCCCTGGGGACACCCTGGCCGTCTATCATGGGGCGCTGCATAGGTGGGGACCCAGACCATACACCCATACCTCCAGACCCGGCGGCCACCCACCGTCTCCCCCGCCACACCCCGGAGAACCTGCCCCGGGCGGCCGATTCGCTCCTCCGGGGACATGTCCCAGGCCCTGGACACTTCCCTGGGGACACCCTGGCCGTCTATCATGGGGCGCTGCATAGGTGGGGACCCAGACCATACACCCAGACCTCCAGACCCGGCGGCCACACACCGTCTCACCCCCCACACCCCGGAGAAGGTGCCCCGGGCGGCCGTTTCACTCCTCCGGGGACATGTCCCAGGCCCTGGACACTTCCCTGGGGACACCCTGGCCGTCTATCATGGGGCGCTGCATAGGTGGGGACCCAGACCATACACCCAGACCTCCAGACCCGGCGGCCACACACCGTCTCCCCCCACACACCCCGGAGAACCTGCCCCGCGGCCGATTCGCTCCTCCGGGGACATGTCCCAGGCCCTGGACACTTCCCTGGGGACACCCTGGCCGTCTATCATGGGGCGCTGCATAGGTGGGGACCCAGACCATACACCCAGACCTCCAGACCCGGCGGCCACCCACCGTCTCACCCCCCACACCCCGGAGAAGGTGCCCAGGGCGGCCGTTTCACTCCTCCGGGGACATGTCCCAGGCCCTGGACACTTCCCTGGGGACACCCTGGCCGTCTATCATGGGGCGCTGCCTCGGGGGGGACCCAGACCACACACCCACACCGCCGGACCCGGCTGCCACCCACCGTCTCCCCCCCACACCCAGGTGAACCTGCCCCGGGCGGCCGATTCGCTCCTCCGGGGACATGTCCCAGGCCCTGGACACTTCCCTGGGGACACCCTGGCCGTCTATCATGGGGCGCTGCATAGGTGGGGACCCAGACCATACACCCAGACCTCCAGACCCGGCGGCCACCCACCGTCTCACCCCCCACACCCCGGAGAAGGTGCCCAGGGCGGCCGTTTCACTCCTCCGGGGACATGTCCCAGGCCCTGGACACTTCCCTGGGGACACCCTGGCCGTCTATCATGGGGCGCTGCCTCGGGGGGGACCCAGACCATACACCCATACCTCCGGACCCGGCGGCCACCCACCGTCTCCCCCCCACACCCCGGAGAACCTGCCCCGGGCGGCCGATTCGCTCCTCCGGGGACATGTCCCAGGCCCTGGACACTTCCCTGGGGACACCCTGGCCGTCTATCATGGGGCGCTGCCTCGGGGGGGACCCAGACCATACACCCAGACCTCCAGACCCGGCGGCCACACACCGTCTCACCCCCCACACCCCGGAGAAGGTGCCCCGGGCGGCCGTTTCACTCCTCCGGGGACATGTCCCAGGCCCTGGACACTTCCCTGGGGACACCCTGGCCGTCTATCATGGGGCGCTGCATAGGTGGGGACCCAGACCATACACCCAGACCTCCAGACCCGGCGGCCACCCACCGTCTCACCCCCCACACCCCGGAGAAGGTGCCCAGGGCGGCCGTTTCACTCCTCCGGGGACATGTCCCAGGCCCTGGACACTTCCCTGGGGACACCCTGGCCGTCTATCATGGGGCGCTGCCTCGGGGGGGACCCAGACCACACACCCACACCGCCGGACCCGGCTGCCACCCACCGTCTCCCCCCCACACCCAGGTGAACCTGCCCCGGGCGGCCGATTCGCTCCTCCGGGGACATGTCCCAGGCCCTGGACACTTCCCTGGGGACACCCTGGCCGTCTATCATGGGGCGCTGCATAGGTGGGGACCCAGACCATACACCCAGACCTCCAGACCCGGCGGCCACCCACCGTCTCACCCCCCACACCCCGGAGAAGGTGCCCAGGGCGGCCGTTTCACTCCTCCGGGGACATGTCCCAGGCCCTGGACACTTCCCTGGGGACACCCTGGCCGTCTATCATGGGGCGCTGCCTCGGGGGGGACCCAGACCACACACCCACACCGCCGGACCCGGCTGCCACCCACCGTCTCCCCCCCACACCCCGGAGAAGGTGCCCAGGGCGGCCGATTCGCTCCTCCGGGGACATGTCCCAGGCCCTGGACACTTCCCTGGGGACACCCTGGCCGTCTATCATGGGGCGCTGCATAGGTGGGGACCCAGACCATACACCCAGACCTCCAGACCCGGCGGCCACCCACCGTCTCACCCCCCACACCCCGGAGAAGGTGCCCAGGGCGGCCGTTTCACTCCTCCGGGGACATGTCCCAGGCCCTGGACACTTCCCTGGGGACACCCTGGCCGTCTATCATGGGGCGCTGCCTCGGGGGGGACCCAGACCACACACCCACACCGCCGGACCCGGCTGCCACCCACCGTCTCCCCCCCACACCCAGGTGAACCTGCCCCGGGCAGCTGTTTCGCTCCTCCGGGGGACATGTCCCAGGCCCTGGACACTTCCCTGGGGACACCCTGGCCGTCTATCCTGGTCCGATGCCTCGGGGGGGACCCAGACCACACACCCACACCGCCGGACCCGGCTGCCACCCACCGTTTCCCCGCAACACCCCCCGGTTTGCGTGGCCGTTTCCAACGGCCGTACAAAACGCGTCCCCTAAATAGGGTTAGGGGACAGGTTAGGGAATGGGTTGCACAGAGTTAGGGGAAGCCTGGTCCGTACGCACCCTGGGGGGCTACCTGGGACTTCACCCAGGGAGGGAGCGCTTGGTCCTGGCTGCAGATCCTCCACCTGCACCCTGGAGGTCCAGAACCGGCGGACCCCCAGTGCCAAACATGCCCGCCTTCGGTACTCCATACTCGGGTAAAACCCCAGCCGGAGCCCCCTCCCTGCCTAGAACCAGGAACCTTGCGCACCGTTCGAACCTGCAGACCCACACTTAAGCACCCTCCCTGGGTTAAGACAAGCTATCCGCGCCGCCCAGACCTCCGTGGTCCTGGTGTTCCAACTAAAAACCTGTGGTGCTGGTGCTCCAACCAAAAATAGACTAACAGTCTATGGTACTTTACAGGGGAGGGCTTAAGTCTCGTGTCCCACGCACCCTCCCCTTCTCGGACACGCTCCCCACGAACCCGGCCTCCTCATCCCTGGAGCTCTGCCACCTCCAGAACCTGGCTTACCAGGCGAACCTGCGTACCCACACTTAAGCACCCTCCCTGGGTTAAGACCAGAGATCCGCGCCGCCCAGACCTCCATGGTCCTGGTGCTCCAACTAAAAAGATGTGGTGCTGGTGCTCCAACCAAAAATAGACTAACAACCTGTGGTCCTTGTGCACCTGACAGGGGGAACGCTAACTCGTGCGTCCGACGGAGGCTCTCCTGCTCGGACACGCGTCGCGCCAACCCGGCCTCCTCATCTCTGGAGCTCTGTCACC
The DNA here is from genome assembly GCA_038048925.1 of Garcialebias charrua. Taxonomy (NCBI): domain Eukaryota; kingdom Metazoa; phylum Chordata; class Actinopteri; order Cyprinodontiformes; family Rivulidae; genus Garcialebias; species Garcialebias charrua. The sequence goes on from JBBPBX010034944.1 coordinate 14,884, forward strand.
TCCAGGATGAGCGCCCACAGTTCACAGCTCGTGCGTCCGACAGAGGCTCTCTTGCTCGGACACGCGTCGCGCCAACCCGGCCTCCTCATCTCTGGAGCTCTGTCACCTCCAGGATGAGCGCCCACAGTTCACAGCTCGTGCGTCCGACAGAGACTCTCCTGCTCGGACACGCGTCGCGCCAACCCGGCCTCCTCATCTCTGGAGCTCTGCCACCTCCAGGATGAACGCCCACAGTTCACAGCTCGTGCGTCCGACAGAGACTCTCCTGCTCGGACACGCGTCGCGCCAACCCGGCCTCCTCATCTCTGGAGCTCTGCCACCTCCAGGATGAACGCCCACAGTTCACAGCTCGTGCGTCCGACAGAGGCTCTCCTGCTCGGACACGCTCCGCGCCAACCTGGCCTCCTCATCTCTGGAGCTCTGCCACCTCCAGGATTAACACCCACACTTCACAGCTCGTGCGTCCGACGGAGGCTCTCCTGCTCGGACACGCTCCGCGCCAACCCGGCCTCCTCATCTCTGGAGCTCTGCCACCTCCAGGATGAACGCCCACAGTTCACAGCTCGTGCGTCCGACAGAGGCTCTCCTGCTCGGACACGCTCCGCGCCAACCTGGCCTCCTCATCTCTGGAGCTCTGCCACCTCCAGGATGAACGCCCACACTTCACAGCTCGTGCGTCCGACGGAGGCTCTCCTGCTCGGACACGCTCCGCGCCAACCCGGCCTCCTCATCTCTGGAGCTCTGCCACCTCCAGGATTAACACCCACACTTCACAGCTCGTGCGTCCGACGGAGGCTCTCCTGCTCGGACACGCTCCGCGCCAACCCGGCCTCCTCATCTCTGGAGCTCTGCCACCTCCAGGATGAACGCCCACAGTTCACAGCTCGTGCGTCCGACAGAGGCTCTCCTGCTCGGACACGCTCCGCGCCAACCCGGCCTCCTCATCTCTGGAGCTCTGCCACCTCCAGGATGAGCTTTCACCGCTCGTGCGTCCGACGGAGGCTCTCCTGCCCGGACACGCGTCGCGCCAACCCGGCCTCCTCATCTCTGGAGCTCTGCCACCTCCAGGATGAGCCCCACTTCCACCGCTCGTGCGTCCGAAGAAGGGCCACCCTCCTCGGACACGTTCCACGCCACCCCGGCGTCCTCACCTCTGGAGCTCTGCCACCTCCAGGATGAGTCCCCACTTCCACCGCTCGTGCGTCCGACGAAGGGCCACCCTCCTCGGACACGCTCCGCGCCACCCCGGCCTCCTCATCTCTAGAGCTCTGCCACCTCCAGGATGAGCTTTCACCGCTCGTGCGTCCGACGGAGGCTCTCCTGCCCGGACACGCGTCGCGCCAACCCGGCCTCCTCATCTCTGGAGCTCTGCCACCTCCAGGATGAGCCCCCACTTCCACCGCTCGTGCGTCCGAAGAAGGGCCACCCTCCTCGGACACGCTCCACGCCACCCCGGCGTCCTCACCTCTGGAGCTCTGCCACCTCCAGGATGAGTCCCCACTTCCACCGCTCGTGCGTCCGACGAAGGGCCACCCTCCTCGGACACGCTCCGCGCCACCCCGGCCTCCTCATCTCTAGAGCTCTGCCACCTCCAGGATGAGCTTTCACCGCTCGTGCGTCCGACGGAGGCTCTCCTGCCCGGACACGCGTCGCGCCAACCCGGCCTCCTCATCTCTGGAGCTCTGCCACCTCCAGGATGAGCCCCCACTTCCACCGCTCGTGCGTCCGAAGAAGGGCCACCCTCCTCGGACACGCTCCACGCCACCCCGGCGTCCTCACCTCTGGAGCTCTGCCACCTCCAGGATGAGTCCCCACTTCCACCGCTCGTGCGTCCGACGAAGGGCCACCCTCCTCGGACACGCTCCGCGATACCCCGGCCTCCTCATCTCTAGAGCTCTGCCACCTCCAGGATGAGCTTTCACCGCTCGTGCGTCCGACGGAGGCTCTCCTGCCCGGACACGCGTCGCGCCAACCCGGCCTCCTCATCTCTGGAGCTCTGCCACCTCCAGGATGAGCCCCCACTTCCACCGCTCGTGCGTCCGAAGAAGGGCCACCCTCCTCGGACACGCTCCACGCCACCCCGGCGTCCTCACCTCTGGAGCTCTGCCACCTCCAGGATGAGTCCCCACTTCCACCGCTCGTGCGTCCGACGAAGGGCCACCCTCCCCGGACACGCTCCGCGCCACCCCGGCCTCCTCATCTCTAGAGCTCTGCCACCTCCAGGATGAGTTTTCACCGCTCGTGCGTCCGAAGGAGGCTCTCCTGCCCGGACACGCGTCGCGCCAACCCGGCCTCCTCATCTCTGGAGCTCTGCCACCTCCAGGATGAGCCCCCACTTCCACCGCTCGTGCGTCCGACGAAGGGCCACCCTCCTCGGACACGCTCCACGCCACCCCGGCGTCCTAACCTCTGGAGCTCTGCCACCTCCAGGATGAGTCCCCACTTCCACCGCTCGTGCGTCCGACGAAGGGCCACCCTCCTCGGACACGCTCCGCGCCACCCCGGCGTCCTCACCTCTGGAGCTCTGCCACCTCCAGAACCAGCGCCCACCGTTCACAGCTCCTGCGTCCGACGGAGACTCTCCTGCTCGGACACGCTCCACGCCACCCCGGCCTCCTCACCTCTGGAGCTCTGCCACCTCCAGGATTAACACCCATACTTCACAGCTCGTGCGTCCGACGGAGGCTCTCCTGCTCGGACACGCTCCGCGCCATCCCGGCCTCCTCATCTCTGGAGCTCTGCCACCTCCAGGATTAACACCCACACTTCACAGCTCGTGCGTCCGACGGAGGCTCTCCTGCTCGGACACGCTCCACGCCACCCCGGCCTCCTCACCTCTGGAGCTCTGCCACCTCCAGGATTAACACCCACACTTCACAGCTCGTGCGTCCGACGGAGGCTCTCCTGCTCGGACACGCTCCGCGCCATCCCGGCCTCCTCATCTCTGGAGCTCTGCCACCTCCAGGATTAACACCCACACTTCACAGCTCGTGCGTCCGACGGAGGCTCTCCTGCTCGGACACGCTCCACGCCACCCCGGCCTCCTCACCTCTGGAGCTCTGCCACCTCCAGGATTAACACCCACACTTCACAGCTCGTGCGTCCGACGGAGGCTCTCCTGCTCGGACACGCTCCGCGCCATCCCGGCCTCCTCACCTCTGGAGCTCTGCCACCTCCAGGATTAACACCCATACTTCACAGCTCGTGCGTCCGACGGAGGCTCTCCTGCTCGGACACGCTCCGCGCCATCCCGGCCTCTTCATCTCTGGAGCTCTGCCACCTCCAGGACCAGCGCCCACCGTTCACAGCTCCTGCGTCCGACGGAGGCTCTCCTGCTCGGACACGCTCCGCGCCATCCCGGCCTCCTCATCTCTGGAGCTCTGCCACCTCCAGGATTAACACCCACACTTCACAGCTCGTGCGTCCGACGGAGGCTCTCCTGCTCGGACACGCTCCGCGCCATCCCGGCCTCCTCACCTCTGGAGCTCTGCCACCTCCAGGATTAACACCCATACTTCACAGCTCGTGCGTCCGACGGAGGCTCTCCTGCTCGGACACGCTCCGCGCCATCCCGGCCTCTTCATCTCTGGAGCTCTGCCACCTCCAGGACCAGCGCCCACCGTTCACAGCTCCTGCGTCCGACGGAGGCTCTCCTGCTCGGACACGCTCCGCGCCATCCCGGCCTCCTCATCTCTGGAGCTCTGCCACCTCCAGGATTAACACCCACACTTCACAGCTCGTGCGTCCGACGGAGGCTCTCCTGCTCGGACACGCTCCGCGCCATCCCTGCCTCCTCATCTCTGGAGCTCTGCCACCTCCAGAACCTCGAGCACCAGCCGAACCTGCGTACCCACACTTAAGCACCCTCCCTGGGTTAAGTCAAGCTATCCGCGCCGCCCAGACCTCCGTGGTCCTGGTGCTACAACCAAAAACTCTCTGTGGTACTGGTGTTCCATGGCCCTCCAGCGACGCCGCCTGCGTCTCCCTCCTCGGCCGCCGCTCCCAGCTACCTGGCCCCCTCTCCTGGAGGTCTCCCACCTCCAGCCTGGCAGAGCCTAAGTCCCAGTCCGCACTGAGACTCCCTCCTCGGACGCCGCTCCCAGCTACCTGGCCCCCTCTCCTGGAGGTCTCCCACCTCCAGCCTGGCAGAGCCTAAGTCCCAGTCCGCACTGAGACTCCCTCCTCGGACGCCGCTCCCAGCTACCTGGCCCCCTCTCCTGGAGGTCTCCCACCTCCAGCCTGGCAGAGCCTAAGTCCCAGTCCGCACTGAGACTCCCTCCTCGGACGCCGCTCCCAGCTACCTGGCCCCCTCTCCTGGAGGTCTCCCACCTCCAGCCTGGCAGAGCCTAAGTCCCAGTCCGCACTGAGACTCCCTCCTCGGACGCCGCTCCCAGCTACCTGGCCCCCTCTCCTGGAGGTCTCCCACCTCCAGCCTGGCAGAGCCTAAGTCCCAGTCCGCACTGAGACTCCCTCCTCGGACGCCGCTCCCAGCTACCTGGCCCCCTCTCCTGGAGGTCTCCCACCTCCAGCCTGGCAGAGCCTAAGTCCCAGTCCGCACTGAGACTCCCTCCTCGGACGCCGCTCCCAGCTACCTGGCCCCCTCTCCTGGAGGTCTCCCACCTCCAGCCTGGCAGAGCCTAAGTCCCAGTCCGCACTGAGACTCCCTCCTCGGACGCCGCTCCCAGCTACCTGGCCCCCTCTCCTGGAGGTCTCCCACCTCCAGCCTGGCAGAGCCTAAGTCCCAGTCCGCACTGAGACTCCCTCCTCGGACGCCGCTCCCAGCTACCTGGCCCCCTCTCCTGGAGGTCTCCCACCTCCAGCCTGGCAGAGCCTAAGTCCCAGTCCGCACTGAGACTCCCTCCTCGGACGCCGCTCCCAGCTACCTGGCCCCCTCTCCTGGAGGTCTCCCACCTCCAGCCTGGCAGAGCCTAAGTCCCAGTCCGCACTGAGACTCCCTCCTCGGACGCCGCTCCCAGCTACCTGGCCCCCTCTCCTGGAGGTCTCCCACCTCCAGCCTGGCAGAGCCTAAGTCCCAGTCCGCACTGAGACTCCCTCCTCGGACGCCGCTCCCAGCTACCTGGCCCCCTCTCCTGGAGGTCTCCCACCTCCAGCCTGGC
>JBBPBX010034944.1:30000-32327 GCA_038048925.1 Garcialebias charrua
CGAACCGTCGGGCCGGTAGAGCCTCCACGAGGACGGGCCGCGTTTGCTTGTCGGTCAAAGGGGACTGGAGGACGAGGCCCCAGCTCCGCCGCAGGGCGTGGAGCCGGGCGCCGACTGGGAAGCTCCAGGGAGCTGGAGAACCTGACTGCCGAGGCCGTCGGACGGACCGGTCCGCGGGTAGAGCCTCCGGCACAGGGTCACTCGGGGGTCCGTCGCGTCGGAAATGAGTTCACCTGCGCGGTCTACCAGGCTACCGAGTCCGTAGGACGCACCGTTTTCGGGATAGAGCCAGCGGAAGGTCCCCGGCGCGCGCCGGAGCTCCGCTGAGAACCAGGGGGGCCGATGCTGAGCGGAAGCCCCACCGCGGGACTCCCTGCCTGGATAGGACGAGGCCCCAGCTCCGCCGCAGGGCGTGGAGCCGGGCGCCGACTGGGAAGCTCCAGGGAGCTGGAGAACCTGACTGCCGAGGCCGTCGGACGGACCGGTCCGCGGGTAGAGCCTCCGGCACAGGGTCGCTCGGGGTTCCATCGCGTCGGAAATGAGCTCACCTGCGCGGTCTACCAGGCTACCGAGTCCGTAGGACGCACCGTTTTCGGGATAGAGCCAGCGGAAGGTCCCCGGCGCGCGCCGGAGCTCCGCTGAGAACCAGGGGGACTGATGCTGAGAGGAAACCCCACCGCAGGGCTCCCTGCCTGGGCACGCGATGACGAGCTGGACCCCGGAGGGTCTGGCGGACCGGTACCGGCTCCGGACGAGGCGGTCCGGGGTTCCCACGTTGGGCGTTGCGTGGGAAATTAATAACCGCGCCCGCGGTCTACAGACGAAAAGTCCGCCAGACGCTTCGTTTTCCGGATAAAGCCATCCGAAGGTCCCCGGCGCGCGCCGGAGCTCCACTGAGAACCAGGCCGGCCATCGCTGCTCAGAAGCCCCAGAACGAGGCTCCATTGCTGGGTACACGAACCAGAAAGGCCCCCGGGGCGCCCTGGAGGTCCGCTCTGGACCGACGGAACCATGTACCAGGGCAGAAACATCGTGCCCAAGGTCGGTAACGACGAGGCGGACGCACTCGTCGCTCCGACATGGCCGGCCGAGCTCCACAAAACCAGATAATCGCGTTTAAAGGTGCGCCGAAACCTTCCAAAACCCACAGAAACTCAGCAAAAGTCGGATCGGGCAGTCAGGGAACTCCCTTGGCATCCCTGGAGGTCAAACACTTAGTGCATGGAGAGAAAAATTTAAGCGGATTTTTTCTAAGTGTCTTAAAAACTGGGTTTCTGAAATCGTTCCGGTGGGTGTTTTCAGGGTTGGCCAAACCTCCCCTGAGAAACGTCAAAAACAGGCAAATTCTTCAAAAGGTCTCCTGAAAAAACGTCTAAAATGCACGTTTGACGTTAAGTAGAGAAAACCCCTGCCTGAGAAACATCAAAATTTTCAGACGTTTTTTCAGGCCAAGGGTTCGTCGATTTCGTCGATTTTCAAACGACCGTATCTCGGCCAATTTTGGGGCTAGAAGGAAACCGAGCAGGCCGAATTGAAGCTCTCGGTCTGTAGATGCGGAATAACGTCGAGTTTTACGTCCTAGCTCAATTTTTCACCGAGTTATGGACGTTTGAAATCGGGTCAAAAAACACCCGTTTTTCGCCGTTTTTGGCCTACGAACGCCCGTATCTCTCTCAATTTTCGGTCTAACGGAAATCCGAGCAGGCCGAATTAAAGGTCTGGGTCTGGCGGTGCGGATGGGTGTCGAGCTGCTTGGTCTAGCTCGTCGTACGGCAGAGATACGGCCGTTTGAAAAATAGTTGATTTTCGACTGCTTTTTAAACGCCCGTATCTCGCCCGCCGTTCGTGCTACGGGGAAACCGAGGGTCGGGTTGGAACGGGCTCAGTCCGTAGATGCGGAAAAATACCAAGTTTTATGCCGTAGCTCCATTTTTCATGAAGTTGTGGCCGTTTGACAACGGACCTTTAGACGCCCGTATCTCGCCCGCCGTTCGTGCTACGGGGAAACCGAGGGTCGGGTTGGAACGGGCTCAGTCCGTAGATGTGAATAGAGGTCAAGTTTTATGCCGTAGCTCCATTTTAAAATCGGAGGGTGGGCCTCGTATGCGGACAATACGGCAGGCGCAGCGGCTCGTCCATCCGCATATATCTCAGGCTAGGAAGGGCGTAGAGACGCGGTTCTCGCTGCGTTGGAAAGCTCTCGCTCTCGAGCCCCAGAAAAAGGCATCACACGACAGCTTGGGTCACCCGTATGGGTACCGGAGCCATGAGGCGCCGCTGGCGTAAGTCGAGGACTACCTGTAATTTCAAAACGCTAACTTGGGCTA
>JBBPBX010034945.1:1890-32327 GCA_038048925.1 Garcialebias charrua
AACATGTGCCTTTGTGTAAAAAGTTGTTTTTCTCTGCAAAAAGAAGCTGAGAACTTGTTTACTGTTTTTTTATTAAAAGCTTTGTGTGAAAACTGCTCTGCTGAAGAGCTAAAACCACATCGAGGGCCCGCCATTTTTCAAAACCGAAAAAAGAAAAGAGAGACAGCCCATGTCACGTCAAGGGGCTTCCCTCACTATCCATCCTTAAGTTCAGACAGTCTTATACTGTCATCTGGTGGTCAAAAAAGGTACTATACACAAAAAATAACCAACATTTCTTCTTAAATTTGACAATAATTACAAATTATTGTCAAATTTCAAACATTATCGTTTATCGCAATAATTTCTGAGACAATTAGTCGCCCAGCTAAATTTATTATCGTGACAGGTCTAAAAGGCACTGCCCTTTTCTTTGGTTGGAGCCAAGTACGGCTAAACGTTTTAGAAAAACAAGTATTTGAACATACAGCAGCAAGGTAAGAACTTTGTGAATCAACAGGAGTCAACTTGTGCCAAAAGTAATGAGTAATAAAACATATGGGGTACCGGTATATATTTTTAATGAGTCGAATGTCACATTTATTGACATAGACTTATGTTGCAACCAGCCGATGGGGCGCTTGCTTTTTTCTGCTTCAATATTAATTTGTTTTTCTATCTCAAAGCAATCTTTCTGGGTCAAACTTTGATTTTAAACACTGTAGGCTTATACTGCAAACTGCTTAAAGGCCTTTTGAAGTAGAGTTATGTGGAAAGACTTTGAAGAGTTAGGTGGATATCTTTTTGAAAGGCTTCAGTTTGAAAAAATAGAGTTGAAGTCTGCTTGGACTGACGAGCTAACGGCTAATCCGGGAATATTTAAGTGGATTTCTGCTGTCCTAAAACAACTCCAGTTTAAAAACTATTCATAGCACATAATGCAGACAGAGCACTGTAGATTGCTCTGCTTTGCTGACATCTGGTGCTCACTTCATGTATGTGAAACCTCTCCTGAAAAAAAAGCAACACGGACAAAAGAAACCTTGCTGTTTGTTGTTTATCACTCAAAATAACTTCTTCTTCACGAACTGAAGCCAAATCGCTAAAATCTAAAGTTTTAAATGGCTAAATTCGACGGATGCGTTTGTATCTTTCTCCATTGTATTCAATGTGCCGTTGGAGCAGAGATCTGGATCTGACGTCACAATCACGTGACCGGAAAAAACCGAATTTACCGTGTAAAAAATCGGCGCTAATTTTAAACTATTTTGGAGACGAATTTTCATTCATTTCACATTGTTTTAGCAAAAACGATCAGAGGTCAATCTTAATATATATATTGTGCCATTTTATGGAAAGTTAAAAGATGATGTCAGGGGAGCTTTAACATTTTGGGGAGTAAAAATTACCTAAAGCGTGCGTTTTTGTATGTGCTAAAGGTGTGTGGCCAAGCCTCAAAGTTGCGCTTCATGCTGTAAATTTCCAAATGCTACAACTTTCACATTGAAAGACTGAAATGCACCAAACTTGGCATGAGTCATCCCTGTTGGATACCCGACAATACCATGTGGTCATGTTCTGATGTCATCAAATCATCGCCCCCTCAGAACAAGAAGTCACTTTTTTTACTTGGAATGCTGTCTTTCTGACACTTGAACTAATTAGGATGATCCTGTGTTAGAAGGCATATAACAAGTTGGTCTGACTTATTTTAAATTGCAAACAGTTTTCGCTGGAGGATGTGGGCATGGAGGTGTGACGAATTCAAAAGTGATGCCGTTCCAATACGTTTGACTCTAAATTACACATATGTGAACCGAGGTGAACCAAAATTACTATGATTGATCATTATCCACCCCTTGTACAGGAATCCATGATAAGTGGCCAATAACCTCTGCACCGCCCCCATATTCTTCCTAAAGTTATATCTCAGTGATACATCATCCGATCTGCACCAGATTTATTGTGCCTCATCAGTGAGCACTTCTAGACACACTGATATTGTGGCTTAACATTTCACTCTAGTGCGCCCCCTAGATCATTCAAACTAATATCTCAGGGATACATCATCCAATCTGTACCAAATTCATTGTGCATCATCAGTGAGCACTTCTAGACACATTGGTATGGTTGTTTAACATTTGACTCAAGGGCTCCCCCTTGATTATTCCAAGACTTATATCTCAAATGATACATCATCCGATCAGGACCAGATTTTTTATGTGTCATCAGTGAGCACTTCTAGACCCATTGGTATGGTTGTTTAACATTTGACTCAAGGGCTCCCCCTTGATTATTCCACAGTTATATTTCAAATGATACATCATCCGATCAGAACCAGATTTTTATGTGTCATCAGTGAGCACTTGTATACACAATGGTACTGTTCTTTAACATTTGACTCCAGTGCACCCCCTAGCTTAATCCAACAGTTACATCTCAGCAATACATCATCTGATCTGCACCTGATGTTTGGTGCGCTTCATCAATGACCACTTCTAGACAAATTGATCGGTGGATTCATGACATCACTTAAGCCCCACCCACTCAGACAAGAAACTGATGATTATTGGGTGCCTCTTCCAGCTTCACCCTGTGTAACATATAAGACTGAAACTGTATTCGCAAACTGTTAAATGCCACACATGACATGTTGAAAAGCATAAAGGAAGCTGGACTCGTACTGATATGGACGGATGGTGATTTCGAAGATTCAGCATATGTGCACCCTGGATGACGCGTGCAGGAATGGAATGACAGCGTTCACGATTGCGACAGGGAAGCGTTGCTGGAGCTCTGGCGGTTGTAGTTGATATTGAAGATTTGGCAAATGCACACCCTGGTGAACGGGAGCAGGATAGGAACGAGAGCATTCGCAATGGTGACTGGGTGGACTAGCTGGAGCTCCCGCGGTTGTCGTGAGGCCAAAGCAGCGCTTTGATGCAAGGGCCTCAATGCTGCTTGCAGCTTTAATTTTATCTTTAAATTGCAGCATGATGTGCACGCACACGCTGTCCATCCAGCAGGATGTTTTTTGCACTAAAAAAATCCGTACACATACAAGTACAGGTCGTCAAAGGCCTAGAGGGCCCTTTAGCGCCCCTAGCGGCAGAAAGTGATACTGCTCCATTTTTTCCAGTCAGAATGAATGGAAACGGTCATATCTCAGCCAAAAATTGGTCTAAAAATATGGGGAAAAAATCCATAAATACGTTGCTTCGCCGTATAAGTCACAGGAAATGCAAATTAGGCAAAAAAACTGTGACTTATAAGTTAAAAAAAAAACGGTAGTTAAAATAGCCCAAAGTAAGACGTAGTAACAGTTCAGAAGAAACTACAAACATAAAAACTACTAAATCATTATTCACACATTAACAAGGAATACAGTATACTTGATACACATCTACTAGATACCTGGTACTTACCGAGAACATACCAGCTACTAACATGATACTTACTGTGTACATACAGGTGTATACCCGATATTTGTAGGTATGTACCCAGTAAATACTAGGCAAGTTCAAGGGTTTTGCAAAAATATTCTATTTTATTAGGAAGATGAATACACAGAAAAATCCAAACATACTTTTTAAGCCACTTCATAAAAAAGTCCTAGAAACATACCATGTATGTATCTAGTACATACTCTGTAAATACTGGGTATGTACCAGAAAAGTATAGGTATGTACATTGCTAGTACTGAGCTGTTTGATGTATTGCCATCAATAAAGGAAGTTACTCTGTAGTTGACTGTTGCTTGTTGATGTTTCTCTTTTAGAAAGTAAAGATTATGTCCAGTTTTCTGCTGCCCCCATGAAGTCCACCACCCACAGTGGAGAGGATGTAGCAGTTTTGGCCCGTGGACCCATGGCCCATCTGTTTAGTGGGGTCCAGGAGCAGAATTACATTGCACATGCAATGGCCTACGCTGCCTGCGTGGGCACAGACCTGAGGCACTGCCAGGGTGAGGCCTTACCTTCAGTGGGTCACAGCACCACCACGGACTGGAATCGGTCTGGAGCAGTTCGGGTCTCAGCACCTCTGATCGGCGGCTTCCTCAATTTAATAATGGTCCTGTATTATATATAATACCTGCTTAATATTGTAAGGAACCCAGAGTATGCAGATAAAGCCCACACCTGCACCTGGAGACCTTGGTAACATCAGACAGAAATGCATATTTGAGATTTGAATCTCCATTTTTGTTTTTAATATTTTACTGAACACACTCAATGCTAGGAATGAGAGAGCACTCCTCTTTGTCTTTAATTGCTGACATCCAGCCCCTGAGCTTCTGGCTTTCAGAAACTGTGGCCTCCTGAGCAGTTTTGTTGAATAGCTGAATTAAAGGTTTCTGCATCAAGCTTGTTGTGTTTTGTTTCTAGATAAACTGTATGTTGAAACTTCTGGTTGCACAAGTTCAGCTTTTGTTTGATATGATCAGTCAAAACTAAACCAATTTTGCAGAAAGTGTTTATTAGGTTGTGTAATGATAAAGTTAACTGAATTTCACTGTGTAAATTGTTGCCATGTGTCACTCTGCAATATGAAAACATCTACTCTCATTAAATATTTTAACTTAGTATTTTTGAACTTTGTTTTTCTTGTCTTCTTTGCCTTAACGTTGACTAATAATACAGAAACTTCTCACTAAATGTGTCAGGTAGCACCATGACATTCACTACCTCCACCATTACAGTCATTTTTTTCCTCCAAAATGTACTTTATTTCAAACAAATAACATTACATATAAAGATCTTCAACACAAAAAGTAATATTGGATTACATTAAAGAAAAAATAAAATAAACAGAGGAATAATGAATTAATAACCACAGGCACTGGCAATATTGGGAAAATAAAAGTGAAATAAATTTATAGAATAGAATAGAATAGAATATATCTTTATTGGCATATTTGCACCAAGGTACAAAGTTTTGCAATTGGCGCACGCACCATTCGAAGAGGGACGTACGCAAGGAAGCCGCAGCAGTAATTAAACCGCGCCTTTACGCCTTTACCTAAATGAGTAAAACATACAAACACTACATGTATTATTTTCTTAAAAAATGAGTGAGAATACATTCAAATTATTACAATAAAGTGTCTGTCACAACAAAAATAAAAGTTTAAAAAATCACAAAGGAGTCTGTTTTCTTCCCATCCTTCCTGCACATAAATGCATCCAAAACAAAAGTGATGAGCACAGACTTTAGGAAGTCTTCTGCCCCTCTCCCTCCTGTTACCATTTATGGTCAGGCAGTGGAAGAGGTACAATAATACAAGTACCTTGGCATAATGATGGACAATAAATTGACATTTGAGTCCCAGTCAGATGTGATCTGTTGGAAAGCCCACCAGAGGATGTATTTCCTCAGGAAGCCGAGGAGCTTAAATGTTAACTGCACTTTCATGAAAATGTTCTACAGCTGTTTTATTGAATCTGTCCTCACTTTTTCATTTCTCTGCTGGTTTGGGTTGTTGAACTTGAAAAACTGTATTCGTTTACAGTGTGTTATCAAAGAATGAGGGAAAATAATAGGGATTCAAATGAACAACATCATGGATCTATTTAAGTCCAGATCTATATCCAAAGCTAAAAAAAAATCTTGGCAGATCCTACTCATCCTCTACACGCTCAGTTCAATCTGCTGCCTTCAGGCAGAAGATATGGCCTACCTAGGTGTAGAACAAACAGATTAAAAAACTCCTTCATCCCCTCAGTTATTGGATTTTTAAACAAAAATTAGGTTTAAAGATTATCTCCTTTTCTATGTATTCTTATCTTGAATCGTACTTAATGTTTTAAGGATGAACTGTTTGCTCTTATTAAGTTGTACCTTCGGAAATGTTTCATGTATTTTAATCTGTAATGGAGGTACTTTTTATAATTTTATCCTGTTTTATATTATAGTTTGTATGAACGTGTTGGCAGTCTCATTACCATTGCCTGCTGTAAAGGAATTGCCCCTCGGGGACCTAATAAAGTTGAAGTTGTTTATGAGATAAAGTTAAATTTCTCAAGAAGAGTTATTGTTTTTACAAGTTTCTGATTATTTGGATTTTTTTTCAACATATGCAATACTGTATATGTTTTGAAATAAGTTTCTTGAAAATTATTAAATTAAGTTTTTTTTCCCTCGCTGCATTTCATCTTGTGGACATAATATTTTGCAAGTGTTATAATTACTTTAGATTTATTATATTTCTTCTGAAGAAAAGGCTGAATTGTTAAAGATGAGCAACATTTGCAATTTTGACAATACAATATTCTTTCCAACTTTTCTGAAAGGAGCCTTTGCAAATCTCGCCAAAAATTACAGCATGAGAAGATTCCACAAATAAATGTTCAATACTTTTGCCCTCACACTGACAAAAAGAGCAGTTGTTGCTGATATTTGGGGAGAAGTGACCAATTATCTTTAACTGGACAATATTTATGTAAAACCTTGAATAAATAAAAATTTGATCCTATCACGGTAGTAAGTATATATTTATGAGGAATCAAAAGATTGCACTCTACAGTTTTTTACTTAAATAACCCCATCTATGTTTACATATGGGAGTAGATAAAGTTTCTGAATGAGCTCTGATAAACCTGTTTGTAAATTTCTTACGCATTATATTAGTCCCTTCAGTTGAAACTGAGTCATGAAAGTACAATTTGTGTAGATGTATGATTTGTGCTAAGGGATGTAAATTATGAAGAAAAGACAATGACTAATTCAAATACTTTTTGAGGTATGTCATTATGATTACAGTCATCTTGTTTGTTTGTCCGAGCTTAGCTCACCCTGGGTTACATTTCTGGGTGGGCGGGGTGGTCTGACCGTTTGTGTCATGTCAGTTGTTGGCACCTGCACAACTGCCTCATTTCAAGCACATGTAAAATGTAAAGGTATGGCTAATAAAGTCTTAACAACTGGAACATATTAAAATATATGATAGTGGTTCTTGTGAACAATTATAGAAATGATTCCTGAATGCTGTTCATACTTTGTAAATGCTGCCTGTTTGTCTCTTGACTGTATAACTGGGTAACGTTGCAGTAGACATAGCCCACTACCAGAGTTGTAATAAGGTATTTTAAGCTACTAATAAACACACAATATTTGATGACCATATTGCTTTTTTGTAGGCGAGGCCAATGGTAAGAAGGAGTGATAAGTTGTGGACTTCAGAAGTATTTAGGTGTACACCTGAATACAACCTCAGCTGGGGCAGCAATACAACCAGCCTGATAAAGAAAGGTCATCAGAGACTCTACTTCCTCAGACGGCTGAGACGAGCTGGTCTGAGCAGCCCAGTTCTCACCTCCTTCTACAGGTGTGCAGTGGAGAGCATCCTGTGCTCCAGCATCAACGTGTGGCATGGAGGCTGCACAGCTGCAGAAAGAAAAGCTCTGCAGAGAGTGGTGAAGGCTGCACAGAAGATGTTGGAGTCAGTCTCCCCACCATCACAGACATTTACACCTCCAGATGCAGGAAAAGAGCCACCTGCATCATGAAGGACCACACTCACCCAGCACACACTTTTTGCCCTGCTCCCCTCAGGAAGGAGGTTAAGGAGCATTAAGTGTAGAACCACTAGACTGAGGAACAGCTTCTACCCTGAGGCTGTTAGACTCATGAATATCTAACCAGAATAATCACTGTGAAATATCACATCATGTTGCTGCTGATCTGTTTCATGTTGCTGCTGATCTGTTTCATGTTGCTGCTGATCTGTTTCATGTTGCTGCTGATCTGTTTCATGTTGCTGCTGATCTGTTTCATGTTGCTGTGTTCATTTGTACTCATTTGCTCACACAGACTCATGTTCGTGCTGCTGTTCGGCGTATTGTTTTTGTTTATTGTTTTTATGCTATTAGTGCTTGTGTATATTTAGTTGATGTTGTTCTTAGTTCATATCTTAGATGTTATTACTGTTTTTCTTTTACATTTTATTGTTGGATGTAACTGGGGCTTAGGCTACACTACATTCTTCGACTGTAAGGATGAAGCAAATTAGTCTACTTTATTATGCCACGACTTTACATGTAAGCCTACTAGTTATTTATTTTAAGTTTAGCACATATTAAAGTAAAGTGCTGTGTATTGTCATCAATGTATGCTCCAAAACAATGATGAAATTAGTTCTCTGCATTTAACCTATCCTATCCCAACTGCGATACACCCAGGTGGAGCATTGGGCAGCTATGTAAGCTGCCCGGGGAGCAATTAGGGATTTGGCCTCTTGCTCAAGGACACCACGGCATGTGGGCATGGTGGAGAGTTGAACCTGTGACTTTCTGGTCCCAAGTCGGCTGCCCTACCTCTGCATCATCTTGGTCTCCTATTAAAGTTAACTTCTCATCAGGGAATCGAACCCCAGTCTATTAGGGATGGAAAGAAGCTTTGAACCGACCCGCCATATTTTCTCTTTCCCAGAATGCACTTGGGTGGTGCGTTCATGTGCAACAAGCCCAGCATTGAGTTCTTTAGGACTCGGCCTTTTAATGCTGGAGGAAGCTCATCAGCTGGACAGGGATCAGCGGGGACTGGTTGACTCTACCTGCCTCTCAAGAGCTGCACTGAAGTGGTTCGTGGTGGAAACACCGGAGTCCCCACTTTTCCTGCCTGATAAAAATAAAATAAAAACTCTGACAAATTAATGGTCTCTACCAAGATACACGCCCATATAGTTGATGCATGGATCAGACTTTAAGTTATATGTTATTAATTTTTATTCGTGTTTTATTTTAGAGCTTACTAAAGCTAAAAGAGCTAAATATCTTTTGAGATGAATTAAACAGTGAAGGATTATGGGAACAGGTCACTTTCTAAAGGTTATAATATTCTAACCCATGAACGATACAAGGCGGCCCAGTTGACAGAGCTCTCAGCCAGCAGGTTGTCCTGATTCAAATCCCAGTCCAGGGGCCTGTCTGGGTGGAGTTTGCATGTATGGGTTTTCTCCGGGTACTTCAGTTTCATCCCACAGACCAAAACATGCATGTTAGCCTGATTGGTAACTCTAAATTGTCTCTAGGTGAGAAGTGAATGGTTGTTTGTCTCTATGTGTCCCTGTGATGGACTGTAGACCTGTCCAGGTGTCCCCCGCCCCTTGCACTGTGATGGCTGGACATGGGCACCAGTAACCCCCGCAACCCAAAAAAGAAGAAGCAGGTAAAGATAATGGATGGATGGATGATACCAAACGAGTCTACGGATGAGTTCTCGTCTCTTTGATCTTTTCCCCAATATCCGCCGTGCTAATTGAGGTTTGAGGCGGCTTACTTTCATTACATCACTACAGCAGTCTATTAATAATGCAAAAATATTAAAAGTTCGTCTATTTTTATCTGTGACAGATTGTGGTAATTATTCTGGACATCTGGTGGGGATTGGAATTAGTTAAAGACCGTGTAAAGTGAATTTCAACATTTTCTTAAATAAACATTATAAATGTGATAATTGTAATCTTGTAAATGAGTAAAAAGTCTCAAAATAGTAGCTCAATTAATTTTGGAGTTATAGATGAAACTGTGTATGAAGACATGTTTGTTTCAGGATTTTTTAGGCGTGGTTTAAACGTGACCGCGTTTCGTCACGCGGTCCTCATTAGTATAGCACTACCCCCTGCTGCTCCAGTCATATAAATTGTTCTTCGCATGGGTGGAGCCGTTCACTCGCGAATCGCAGATAGCATCAGATAGCAATAGCATGGATATTTTGTTCATCTGCCTCGTTCCTGCATCTTCCCTGGATGTCGCAATGGTCAGGGCACCCACATTGAGACGCAGGAGGGAGTCAGAACAAACCCAGGCTGCTGCTGGAGTGAGCTGCCACCTGCAGCTCCGCGCCGCGCGTGTGTTTGTGTGTGTGTGTGTGCGTTGAGCTCCTGCCACGCGCGCCGTGAAACGCAGTGACTCGCTGACACAGATGAGATAACTTAGTTATCAACGTGATTACTCTTTATTTTAATCACCAACACAGACCCCGCATGCGATGTGACCGGGTCGGACCGGGTGCAGCGAGTCCGCTGCTCATCTTCTAAAATAGCGCTTATTATTAAACACATAACAGCGGAGTTATGTGTCCTCAACTTTAAAAACAAAACCAGAGTTGTTAGTGCACTAAAAACAGCGTAACTCTTGGAAAAAGGAGCTACTGGCAGCCAGAACTTAGATAAAAACGGAGGAGGTGGATCTCTGCTGTCTGCCTCGCTCAGCTCAGCTCAGCAGAACTGCGCTGAAACCACTCCCTGCACTGACACGCCCCCACAGTTTCAGACCAAGGGAAAATAATGTATTTTCATGATTTTTGACACTTAATTTTATAAGGAAAACAATGTTTTTAATCAGTCAGATTTATATGGGTGATTAATAACACATATTTATGCCATGTGACAAACTAAAAACACACATTTAATTTCACTTTACACGGTCTTTAAACCTGATTTTGACTCTCCTTGCACTAATTTAGCCTGGCCACAGGCCAGCATGTTTGTTTCAGATGAGGAACTCGCTCTTCATCTTTTCCACAGCCTCACAGAGGACTCATTTAGAGATCACATGGAGGAGGAATTCTCTGCAGCGTTTGAGGCTGATAGTTCCTGTTTTTCTGTCTCTGATGAGTTTAAAAAAAAAAGATTATTATCTGATACAGTACATTTTATCAAATTATTTTCTGACATTGATGATTAGTTTATTATTTAGCTCTGAAAACTTTAATTAACTACAGAGCTATTAGCTGGCAACAACATGTAGTTACCCAAGAATCTTGATTATACAAAATGATCAAACCCTGCGGTGTTTAAAAAGATGAGTATCAATTACATTAAGTGGTTACTCTTTAAAATTTATTTTTGTACAAATGTTATTTTCAAGGTGATAGACCGGCATAAAGTCTCCAAAAACAGAAATTGTTTTCGTTTTTCAAAGTGACAAAGATTTATTCCAGAGTTTCAGAATTTTAAACGAGCACTTTTATACATGGGTAGTGAAATTTTGCAAAAAAAAGCAGCAAATTATCATCATCATCAGGTTATTCAAACAGTGATTTTTATTTGCTTTCTTTAAAAAAAATGAAATTGATTTGTCAGTTAAAATAATCTGTTTAACTCAGGAAGGTGACTTCAACGATGTCAGCAATCAAAGAAACAAAAAACTAAATAACTGATATTGGAAACCATGCTGCATCTATAGGACATTTGTAATATGTTGCTCATGTGCAGGTTATTTGTGTTTTTCTCATTTTGTTTGATAAACTCAGATTATTAAAGATCCTTCAAAGTAAAAGTACAGCTTATGCTGTTCTCAAACTCCTGCACAGTGGTGTTTCGTTCGATTTTCCTTCATGAAAATACAAACGTTAATCACAAGCTCCTTATCTGAAGCCTTAAGGGTCTGAAGCTTTGGAATAAATTGCTCTGATAGAGGAAAGCCCCCAGTATAGCTGCGCGTGAGTCCGAGCGCCGTGTGAGCACCGCGGCAAAAGCCTTTGATCGCGGGCGTGAACGCGCCAAGCTCAAATTTTACTACGCCTATGCGCACGCGTTGATAAACTGCCTCGCGTGTCAGCAAATGACCAATCAGCGACCTCAATTTGTCCGCCCGGCTGCAGCTGCTGGAGCCGGCACTCCAGAGAGCTGCGCTTGCACAGAGAGAATAAGGCCGGTGCAGAGCTCCGCGGTTGTCCGAACGGAGCTCGACGCACGCATTGTGTGCGTGCGCGTTCATTGGCACAGCTCTTTTCTCGTTCTCTGTCCTGATCCTTGTTGTAATATGAGCAGCTGCGCACGGAGGGGACTCAACTGAGGTCGCTGATTGGTCACTTGCTGACACGCCTACTGAAATGATTGACAGCTCATGAGACACGAGTGCTGGCTTTGGTCCAGACGAACAGCTGTTTGCTCCGCTGCTGCGCGGCGGTCTTTTATCACTTTATATGTTATATAAACTTCTAAAAAATAAAAATAAAAACAGGGAGCGCTATTCCAGCAGCCCATAGCCAACCAGGAAATACTTAAAACCTCCCGCTGCCAGGTAGGACATGAATTCATTCATTTCATTCATGGAGTGAACGGAGGATGAAGCGATTACTTGACTTTAGGCAAAAAAACAAAAGAAAAGGCCCGATCAGCGATAAAGAAGAGGAATTTAATTCATTTGTGTAACATACAAAACAGTCCGGCGCCGGGGAAGTTTATGGTCAGACACCGCGCAAGCGTGCGCGGTCGTAAAATTGGAGCTTGGCGCGTTCGCGCGAGCGTTCAAAAGGCTGAGTTAGACTTGCGCTTTGGTCCGCAGGCTGGCGCGCGCACGCTGCGCGTGCACTGTGCCGTGCGGCGAAATGCGTTTACAGTGTCGCCTCTGTGTTTATAGTTGTCGCACGGCGGCGCATGGCAAAGTGCTGTTCTTTTACGGACCAGCAGGAGGCAGTACCCTCTAAAACCTGTGCATATGTTGCAAGAAAGGTGTAGAAGAAGAAATCTACCGTAGAAGAAGAACTGTTTGAAATCACACAACAAAAACAAATAGCTTTCCGCTCGCGTGCTGAACTGTTGTCTTTATTTGCGGTTTTAATGCATGGAGTCAGCGGAGGAGAAAGCGATCACGTGACTTTTGGCGAAAAAACAAAAGAAAAGTCCGACTCCAGATCAGGAATGAAGGAGAATTTAATACATTTTGTGTCACAAAACATTCCTCCATGCGTCGCGACTCCGTCTCCACGACCACAGCGGCGCAAACAGCTGCAGGCTCCGGCGTGAAGAGGGTGAAGGCTGTCGGGTGAGGACCTGTCAATCAAATCGTAGCGCCCACCGCGCGCGCATAGGCTTGCGGAGTTTCAAAAATTCAGAGGTGCACGACACGCGCTAATCCCACGCGCGGGGCCAACGCGCAGGGGCGGGGACTGTGAAATTGCGTCACTTTTGGAGCGCGCACCCTCGCGCGTTGCGCGACGCGTCAAGTATGAATCTAGCTAAAGGCTTGTACAAGCGGCGCACGCACGGCGCTCACACAGCGGGGCACCGCGCTCGCTCGAGCGCGGAGCTCTGCGCCGGCCTTAATATGAACTGCCGGCGCACAGCACACGCGAGTCCAGCGGCGCTGGACACATCGCACAGCTATACTGGAGGCTGAAGGCTGCTGTTTCTTTTGCCTCAGAAGAAGGAGGCAACAAGCCCACCTCACGTAAAGCTGTCAACAAACAGGTTTTAAAGGCTGATTGTACAGATGAGGGAGAGTGAGTAGGCTCCTTACACCTCTTTCGAGCAATCCTTCATTTCTTGTAAATAGTGATTTTATTTATTTTATTTTATTTTATTTATTTATTTATTTATTCATTTTATAATAATGAGATACAAAACAATTAACATATATGTAATTAGAAAAAACAAAATATAAAATGAAAGGTAGCAGATGAAGAAAAAAATCTTATTAAATCTGCTCCTTATTATCTAATAAACAATTCAAACAACCTATTCTATAAATAACAAAACAAAATGAATAACTCACTCAATTTTCCAATTCTCATACATTTCTCATTAAAATACATTCATATATATTTCTTTTTTTTTTTAAAAACAGTTGTATAGACCCCTTTCACCGATTGCGCAATACCGGAAGCACCGCCATTTTGGAGATACTTGCGCTGTAAACACACAGTAGTTGAAGTCGGAGCTCCAGTTTTATTTCTGATTTGACCTTGTTGTCTGGAAAACAAACCTCTGTAAAGAAGACAGAAGCTGCAGGAGAGTATGTGGACCAGCTTCAGCCTGCAGCAAAGGAACGTTATTTGGATAAAATACAGATAATTGGCAGCTAAGACCCATACCGGCTGTCCAACATGTCAGAAGATGAGAAGACCTTACCAGCTGTGACCTACGCAGACATTGTGAATTATTTGGTGTTTGGTGATTTATATTTAATTTTTAATTTGTGTGTGTACATATAAATATATTTTGGGTGTGTTTTTAAACACACACTAGCTATGTATTCTTATTGTAAATGTATGTGCGTCATCAGTCTGAGGATTGAAGCAAATTTTATCAAAATTGTAAAGGATTATGAGGAGGTCAATATTAATACTGACCTCTTTACCTTAATTAATTTACTCATTCAGATTGAATAGTAATTTCACGGATTCTTTCTTTTTCAGTTTACCCAATATTTCTGTGATCTTTATGATGGATAAATAAATAAAGCCATAGAGTGACAATGGACACGTTAACTTAGTTGGTATGTCAAAGACACTACCCATCCATCCATCCATCCATCTTCTTCCGCTTATCCGGGGTCGGGTCGCGGGGGTAGCAGCCTAAGTATGGAGGCCCAGACCTCCCTCTCCCCAGCCACTTGGAGCAGACAAGTGTCAAAGACACTACCATTTATTTAAAATAAATCAACTAAATTAACACCATTACACTTGATTGACATGATCTCACTTTCTTGCAATTTAACACGTCAGCACATTTAAATTGTAACACAACAGACATAAATACAGGATGTTAACATATTTAGTCTGAGGCCCTATGACTTAAATAGTTTCCAGCTTAGAATTGAGGGAAAAGGAAATAGGAGGAAAGATGGAGAGATGGTTTAAAGGAAATTGTCTTGAGCATGTTACCAGAAGTGACACTTTTCATCCGACTTCTGCTAAATCCAGGTACGTTTGTAAACAGCTCTTTACCTTTGACGACGAGTCTGATAAAGAGATGACACCAGCCTTTCAGATGCACAGAGTCCTTCAGGCCCAGCCCGTCCGAGCCGGTCCTCGTTTACGTTTTCAACGTCTCCTGGGATCCGCGTCAACCATCAGAAAATATGTCAGCTACTGGCCTCTGACTTCAAGATAACTATTCCAGGAAGGAATAACAAAGTTTTGAGCTTACGCTCGTTCGAAGTAGACTCATAACAGCATGTTATTAGTCCTTAACTGGATGACGTGTCCTTAGCGTGTGACTGAGTTCATCCAGCTACTTTGGGACGACCTCACATCTTGAAGTTCCCAGCAGACTCATCGGTTCCAGCAACAGCTTAGAACTTTTAGGAAGGATCTGAGATGAGAGAGACTTGTCTCTTTTTCATTGGTCCGTGGACCAGCGAGGAGTTCACTTGTTGTTATCAAGATTCAAGGTGAAATTCACAGCAGAGTGAAAATGTTTTGGAAAGACAGAGAGTGCTGGAGCCCTTTTCATAAAAACAACGGATTAACTGTCTTCTGACTTTCTAAACAAAACGGCCGGGTCTCTCTGACCCGAGTCTTCAACTTTCACCCAGCAGTGGACACAGTGATGTGCAGAAGTGACACAGTTTAACTCTTACAGAATAACACAGCTTAAAAGCACACATCATGAAAATGACAAAAGTTATTCTTTTGATTACATTAGAATAAAATCAAAGATAGAAATAGTCTCTTTTGGTGACTATGTTCTCAGATTACAACTAATGGAATAATTTGTAGTAAATGTCTTGCTTTACTGAGAGGTCAGTAAAGGTCATCTCTGGAACAGTTCAAAAATACACAGGTGTATCAAAGTGGACACGGTCATGCCCACTACATCTCCCCCCTTTTGGAAGCCATCGCCAGTCCTTGGGGATGGGGTCCAACACGAAAGGAACATTGAACTGTCTCTGATCTTGAAGTAATCCAGCAAGTGGAAAAGAAAAATCAAAATTATAATCCCATAAAGTTTTTGGAACTTCCATACTGTTCGGAGATAATCCCATTGCGGTAAGCTTTTAATCCCTTGGAAAACTGAGTCTGTTAACTCTTGGAAAACAAAGTCTGTGATCCCTTGGAAAAAAAAGTCTTCACAGCGGTAATTCCACAACGATTAGATTTGTTGATTGATCAGCAACAATTGTTTTCATAATCAGCATGTAGAGGGGATCCCTCGATTGAAGCAGAGGAGGCGACCCTTGGATGAAGGTTGAAGACCAAGCGTTGGAGCTGCAGGTCCCCACATCGAAGGTTGTTGGCTGGTTGGTTTCCAGTCAGTGCCACTCTGGTTCTATGTGTCATGCAATTATGTGGTTTTTTAGGTGGGCTTATGATTGGGATTTTACATTAGGCCCTACCTATATGCACCTGGTATGTAAGCTATCATGGTTTAGATCAGCTACAATTACCAATTAAGGGGTGGATCAATTCTGTAAAATTAGATATAGGGATCTATACCTATAAAATTTTGGAGGGCTTCTGTAACGAAGGCCTCTAATTCCAAACTATTCCTCCATTCATTACTTAGTTTAGGTTAAACTAAAATAAAAAATGAAATATAGTTTGATCTAAATGTCTGTTGTCTTTTAGACGAACGACGTAGGATTTGGTATTCCTAATAAATTTTGAAGTCTATGGCGAGACTCATCAAAATGAATAGATAATCTAGAATAGAAACGATCGAATCGGTTCAATTTAGAAATTGTGAGACCAGTGTAGTTTATGGTACCTTGAGTAGCTTTAAACTACATTGACTCTTCGACGATTGAGATTTAACAAAACGAACTGCATGTTGGCATAGTTAAATCCATATCATTCATTAACCAATGTTAATACAAAACCTTTTTGGCTGGGAGTGTTCAGAACCAAACAATATCTCAACTAATGACAACAGTAATGACTAAACAACAAGGAAACAACGTTTCACTGCTTCGACACACTCTTGTCGTCAGATTCCAAAGTGCAACACACAAGAAAAACAGGTCTCAACTTTATGACCGAGGTCAAATTAAATCTCGTGGATTTAAACGGTTGTTAAGGTTAGTTTTTGTTGTGGGTTTTAGGCTTAGCGTTTCTAAGTTCAAATTGGACAATGCGACTTATAGGGTGGGAAATATGGTAGTTTAAACCTGATTAGTTTATTTACTAACTTGTGTTTGGACGACCTTATTATCCCATGAAGTCGGTGAGTTTGTGAGATCTTTGTCTTTTGTGGAGTCATTGAACGCCTTGTAAGGTTTGATCTGATTTCGATGTACCCATTTAGCAATTGGCTCTTTGCGGCCTTTGCTGATTTTGATTTCGTAGACGACTGAGGACACTTTGTCTGTTATCAGATGAGGTCCAGTCCACCTGGGCATTAGTTTGCGGGCGAGAGTTCCGGTCTCGGACCCTCCTTTCCCGGTTGCTGGAGCGAACGTATAGTACCAGACTCTGTCTCCCACTTGGAGTTCATTATGAGAGGCCTTCTGGTCGTAGTACGCCTTGCGTCCTTCAGCGGATTTTTCCAGGTTTTTCTGGGCGAAAGCAAAAGTGTTTCTGAGGTGTACATTCAAATCTTTCATGTATTGTTGTGTAGTGTAGGCTGTCGCCATGGCGGCGTCGCCTGGTTGGTACAACAGGTGTAGAGGGAGAGTCATTTGTCGACCGGTCATCATCTCGAAGGGAGAGATGCCAGTTGATGTGTGTGGAGTGGCTCTTATGGCCATGAGGACCAGAGGGAGTTTCACGTCCCAGTCCTTGTGGTTTGCAGCCACGTATTTCTTCAAAATACTCACCACAGTTCTGTTTGCTCTCTCAACTTGGCCTGAAGCCTGTGGGTGGTAGCCGACATGAAAGTTAGCCTTGACGCCTAGCGTCTTCCACAGTTCTTTCATCACTTCACCTGTGAAGTGTGTACCTTGGTCTGAGTTCACCCGAAGGGGAAGTCCAAACCTTGAAAATATATGATTCATTAACAACATAGCAGTGGTTTGTGCTGTGTCGTTGGGAGCTGGTAGGCATTCTACCCATTTGGTAAATGCACAAGTTACCGTGAGAAAATATTTATTTCCTCTAGAGCTCTTAGTGAGTGGTCCAACCCAGTCGATCTGGAGGTCAGACCATGGGAATGCAATGCCTCTGCTTTGCAGTGGTGCTCTGTGAAGTGGTCTGGTTGGCTGAAACTGGCCACAGACCACGCACCCTTCAATGTAGTCCTTGACATCCTTTTTCATTCCAGGCCAATAGGCAATTTGTTTTAATGCCGTCAGCGTGGCTTTATCTCCTTTGTGTCCTGCGGACGGGAGATCATGGGCATGAACTAACATCACCCCCCTTTGGTCATGGGGAACCACGAACACAGGTGAGGACGTTGGTCCATGAGCGAAAGTTAGGATGCCCTTGATTAGTTTTAGCTGTTTGCGCAGCTGATAGAGGACCTTAAAGCTCCACTGACATCATCTTTTAACTTTCCATAAAATGGCACAACATATATATATATATATTAAGATTGACCTCTGATCGTTTTTGCTAAAACAATGTTAAATTAATTAAAATTCCTCTCAAAAATAGTTTAAAATTAGCGCCTTTTTTTTACATGATAAATATGGATTTTCCCGTCGCGCGATTATGACGTCAGACACAGACTCCGTCAACTGCGCACATTGATACAATGGACGAAGATGCAAAGGCATCCGTCCAATTTAGCCATTTAAAACGTTATATTTTAGCGGTTTGTCTTCAGAGAAGCCAAAGTCTGTGGCGGTTCTACTCACGGGCCCGTGCCCGTGTAAGATGGACCCTGGCCCGCCCTCCGAGCAGAAGCGGAACCAATGCTCATGGCACATACCGATACCAGCCTTGTTTACGTATCGATCCAACCCATGATGCACGTTGGCTTCAAACTATGGAATGGATTTCCTGAACGGAGGCTTGTCTCATGAACCCAGAGTAACAAGACCCGCCTCACATTCAGGAAATCCAGTTCATAGTTTGCAGGCAGCTACAAGCGTGAGGGGCTGACTGAGTACTCTGTTGGGTTTGTTTTGACATCGTTTGGAAAGAGCGGGTCGTTTGTTCATGGATTGTTTACATGGAGCTGGACGCTTGTTCCTGTTGCAAGATGGATTGTTTACATGGAGCTTGGACGCTTGTTCCTGTGGCAAGATCGATTCGGACAACACTGGTGAGTGCATGCTAGCAGCTAGCCGACTTTTCATCGTAACATGTGCGTTGTGTCACGGAAATATTTTACACTCAACACCGCAAGACAACAACGTTCAATGTTTGCAGAGCAGAGCTATATAAACACATCTGCGTCACATTAAACCGCGGTCAAGTTAGTTTTACGCCGGACATTCCATCGAGCTCAGGGCTTCAGCCAGCGGTGTGTTTTTCTTTTTCATGCCGGGTTGGCGCCTGATTACGGCAGCTGTTTCAGCTCCCGCCTGGGAGCTCCGTGGCTTCGCATCATAATACAGCTACTAATATAAAGCATGTAAAACACTAAAAACGGGAACATGTCTGTGTTGGTTTATGCCAAGAACTGAAAAAAAATTATAACCTGCTGTTTACTCGAAATAACTTTGGCTTCTCTGAAACATAAAGTTTTAAATGGCTAAATCGGACGGATGCGTTTGCATCTTCGTCTGTGTCTGACGTCATAATCGCGCGACGGGAAAATAGTATTTATCATGTAAAAAAAAGGCGCTAATTTTAAACTATTTTTGAGAGGAATTTTAATTAATTTAACATTGTTTTAGCAAAAACGATCAGAGGTCAATCTTAATATATATATATATGTTGTGCCATTTTATGGAAAGTTAAAAGATGATGTCAGTGGAGCTTTAAGGTCTGGATCGGAATCCAGGTCGTCTTTAGACGGACTATTTTTGTCCGGATCAGTCAGGTACAGTATCATGGAGTTGATAGCAGGATCCGACTTCTGTAGTTGGATGATGTCTGGGTCAGTCAGTGCGGGTCGTACAGAGACTGCGTTGTCAGCAGGTCTGGCTGCGGCCTGTGCACGTGTGACTGCCATAACCCTGACTGTAGGTTGTATTGACAGAGTCTTGATTAACCAGGAAGGGTCGAAGGACCATAAAGGACCTTCGTCGGCTCCTTCTTTGGCTAAGGAATCTGCAATGTCATTGTAGTGCTTGTCATCGCCTGGGACTCTAGAATGTCCTGGAACTTTCTTCCAGTAGATCTGTAAGTCGTGTGATGTCACCAAGTGATCACACGCTATGAAAAGCTCTTTGTGTTTGACCACTTTCCTGTCGCTTGTTAGGAAACCATTCTGTTTCCACACAGCGAGGTGACAAGCGAAACTTAAACGAGCATAGTTAGAGTCAGTGCAGATGACTAGCGTCTTGATGGAGTGTTCTACTACCATCTGGAGAGCTATTAGGATTCCTGCAATCTCAGCGTACTGAGAAGTCTGAGAGCCTAATTTGTAGCTGAAAGTTATCTGCTCTTGGTCATGGAGGAGAACCCCTCCAACACCTGCTCTGCAGATTTTGTCGCGGAGGAATGAAGATCCATCCACGTACAATGTTGTCATATCTTTGCAGATATTGTCATCGAAGAAGTGGTGATTCGGGTCTTCAGTTACTGGGGGTTTCACCTCAACCGGCGGCTGGGTGGCTGGTACATCTTGTGTACACTTTTGGCAGATTGCCAAGTCCGTCCCCAGATGTGACTTCTTGTTTTGACCATAACGTATGTCTAGGTTAAAACTTTGAAGCGCCATGAGCCACGTTGCAACACGTGAGTTTGTTACCACACCATCTCTGATGCGTTCACTGTTAAGAAAAGTCACTGGCTGGTGTTGTGTTTCCACAATTATTTTCTGTCCACCAATGTAGCTGGAGAAATGTTTTACTGCCCACACTGTGGTCAGTAGAGCTTTCTCACAGTCTGAGAATCTCAACTCGGGGCCTGCCATCGTCTTGCTGGCGTAGGCCACCACACGCTTGTCTCTGTCGTGTATCTGGTACAGACCTGCACTTATACAATGAGCTGAGAAGCCCACTTCCAAGTAAAACTCTTTGTTGTAGTCTGGGTAGACTAAACATGGGGCTGACTTGATCCTGTTTATGAGAGCGTCCATTGCCTGCTGCTGTTTGTCAGTCCAGACAAATGGAACGTCTTTCTTTAGGAGTTCAGTCAGTGGCTTTGCAAGGTCTGCATAGTTTTCTATGAACTGGTTCGAGTAGTTACACACGCCAAGAAAACTTTGTAGTTCTTTGAGATTGGTGGGGACTTTGAGATTGTCAAGGCCTTGGGTGCGAGTCAACTGTGGTTGTACTCCGTCTGGACCTACGAGTAGGCCAACGTAGTCCACCTTGGTTCTGCACCACTGGCATTTAGACAGTGATATTTTAGCACCAGCAGTTGTCAGCTGATTCAGAACGTGGTCGATCTCAGCCAAATGTGAGTCCAGTGTTGGCTGCCTCAGAAGGACATCGTCCACGTAAATCAGTGTCCCACGCTCATGGGCGTCTGGACATGCTTTGTTCAAGAAGATGTTGAACTCCGCAGGTGAGTTAGCGTAGCCAAAGGGACACCTGGTAAAAGTGTATTGTCGGCCACCAAAGGTGAAAGCTAGTTTGTATTGGTCCTCGGCGCGCACAGGGATGGTCCAAAAACCAGAGGCGACGTCGAGGGTCGAGAAGTACTTACCATTGGTGACCTTGGGCAGTTCCTGTTGGAGCTGGGTCATTGGCCACCGTGATAAGGGGACTTGTTTGTTTAGCTTTCTGTAATCAATTGTGAGTCTCCACTTTCCATTTGGTTTTAACTTTGGCCACAAAGGCGCCGCACAGAGTACAGTAAGTGCTGTTACAGTATCTGATGATACCATTCTTTAGAAGTGTAGTGATACACCTCGTCTTTGATATTTTAGGGTTCACACCTCTCTGAAACTCTCAGTGTTACACTTGCTTGGAGCTCAAGGAGACAAGTGGACACTATATTTTGTTACAATTATTTTGAATTAATGGACACTAATTAATCAGATTGAACTTTCTCTTTAATATGTGTTAATTCAGAATTGATCAAACAGTATTTTTGTCATTTCAATGATGATCTGTTACTTGCATGACTTTGACCCTTCTGCTGGTTTATTTCTGCAGAACAAGCAGTCTTTGAATCTAAAGCACAAGGTCAGAGTAAACGTTTAACTTGCAGCTTCTTTTGTGTTGTCTATGAAGTTAGCCATAATATTCTCTGTGCTCACAAGCAGGCCACCTGGCTGTTTATGTAAACAGTTTTCCTGTTGTCCGTCAAGAGACTTTCTGCCTATGGGATCATACTTCCATCTTTTATTTTGTTAACCAGCCTGTAGCCGTTAAGGAGGTGGGTCAGTCCCCACCTCCCCTATAAATGGGCACTTCCTGCATTTTCGTTAGTGCTTTGGGAGAACTAACGGACAACTTGCTTCTCTCCTCTAAAAAGCTGGAGACGTTCCGGTCATGTGTCAACTCGACCCACGTTTTCAGCTGGAATCATAGTAAAGCCTTACTGTGATCCGTTCACTCATTTCTGGAAGAATTTGTTTTCTGAAGTTTTACTTTGAAAGTTCAGCCAGTGCGATTGGGGCCTGTTCCTGCCGGTGAAAGCGTGCTCCCGCTCGTCTGACCCAGTCATACACGCACGAAGTCATCTGGACGTTCACTGGACAACACAGTCCGTTAGTGTCCACAAACTTCTCAGTCCTCACCTCGCAAGACATCTCGTCACCAGGTAAAGAGGCTTGTTTGTATGCTGCACGTGTGAGAAGCCCAGCTAAGACCCGTATGGGAAAGGCTGCCACCCTGGTTGTTTCAAAATAATCAACTTCAGCTAACTTAATCTTCATCTTCTTCCTCCTATTTCTTATTTTTCATAAGCTATTTAATCTGTCAAGTAATGTGCCAACAGTTAAGTTTAAACTGTCTGTTTGTTTTAATTTGAATTCTTGTCAACGTAGTTATTAAATCAGAGCTAATATCGATACAAATGTTTAATGTAATTCTTGTGATAGTTTCAATAAAAGGTCTATTTTCTGGTAGACCAATATAAATTGAAGTCTCCTGTGAAATTACATTTCTGGCTAATCACATCGTCAGATTTATTGATTTATTCTGAAAAAGTTGAGACCCCGTGAATTGGTGGCATGTTTGTGCAGATAAAAGTCTGCTCAGCGATGCGCACCTAAAACTATAGGTAAGTCAGTAAACTGACCTTGTTTGTGTTTAATTACACAAACGGCCTATAGATTTCCTTTACAGAAGGTTATCAAGGATTTCCCTGATAGGTTGATGTGCTGCCAGAGGAATCTTGTACTGTCTGACAAATGTGGGTGGAGCTTCGGGCGGGGTTGGGATGCTCACTGAGTGGAGCGTGGTCAACCCACAATCCATTGAGTCGGTTGAAAATGATTTCTCAAACTTTAAGAGAACTTGACGTAGTCTGTCCCTTTCTCCATCAGTTTTCAGGGCGTCGGCTTGGGCGACCACCTGTTCGATCTGAGAAGAAATTGAGAGGGGTTCTTGTTCTTTGGGGAGCTCCAATGAATCCCTTTCTGTGTCATTTACCCTGTTTATAGGCAGGACACTATAGGTATGAGAGCTTAGGCTGATGTCTCGGTTTAGACCGACCCCATAGACTGTGTCTTGGTCGACCTCATTGACCGAGACGAGAGCTATGGCCTGTTTTGGCTTTGTGAACAAGACTTGCCCCGTGTATTCATGTGGGATCAGGTATTCTGGGAGTCCTCCCAGAAATGTAATGCTCAGTTCAAAATCATGGAAATCAGTGGAGATCAACCATCCTATTTTTGTGTATTTCTTGATCAGTACCGCTTCCGTGCCTGTGTTACACACAGCAACAGATGTGGTTCTGCAGTCGAGGCTCACTTGTCTCGTGGCCTCAATGGACAGTCCTAAGTTGTAAAACTTAGGAGATAGTTGAAAGTATGCCTGCTTTTGGCTAATAGCTTGATTAGCTATGATGTGAACTTCCACCATCTGGTTCATTGCCTGAGGTAGTACTGTGATGGATTGGTTGCAAGCAACCTCGCAGACTTCTGGTATGGTCTGTCCAGCTTTGAGATTTTCTGTGCTTAGCACAGGAGAATCCATTTTGTCTGTTTCCAGCGACCACAGTACATTGTTGACGGTGTCCACTCGGACACCCAATCTTACCAAAATGTCAGAGCCTATATAGGATGCATGTGGTAAGTTTTGGACCACGAGGAACGGGTGGACCAGTTCTCGTCTGTTCCAGTTCATGTTCAGGCGAATGACTCCATTTGCGGTCATTACCCGCTCACTGTTGGGATCGAGATGAAAGCGTAAAGCTTTCTTCGTTAGTTCTAGACCCATTTGTTTTTTAACCAAGGTTTCATAAAGAGCTTGGCTGATTGCTGAATTATCTGTCCAAGGAGACAGTACAGCATCTTCGGTGTGGGATCCCTGGATCTCGACACCTTTTACTACCTGTTGTAGGTAGTGTTCAGTGAGTGCTGATTGTTTCAGCTCGCAGAGGAGGCTTTCTTGTTGGGCCTCTTCTGCCTCACCTGTTTTTGTAGGTTCACTTACCGGGCTCTTGTCCTCAGATGAGGTGTCCCGTGTGTCCTTTGCGGTACCTGCGGTTAGGCAGTCTGTATCACAACTAGGAGGCACTTTTATTGGCAGAGGCTTTCTCACTGTGCTCCACATTTTCTGTCGGCCATAGTCTATAATTGCATCAAAGCGGTTTATAAAGTCTTGGCCAACTAGAAATGGGAATGAATCGAGTGTAGACACATGTACCGGGTGGTATAATGTCATTTTGCCAATCTGCATGTGAACCATAGCTATAGCTGTTAGGGTTGTTCTCGTCTCTGCGAGACCCTGCAGTTCTATAGCACTTTTTACAAGGGGTATTTGCCTGTGAACACCGATAGCGGCGGTCCGTAGTTCCTCGAACAGTTTGGCTGACATAATGGTAATGTCGGCTCCGCCATCCAGGAGTGCTTCATGCGTGAGGACCCCTTCCAGTGTGATTGGCAGGTAAGCTTTCATAGCCTCCCCCCTTTTTTCAAAGTCACACAGAAACCTTAAAGGTTTCGGCCAATCATTCTGTTTACGTTGACCTCTGACTGTGTAATCTTTCTTCATCTGAACCGTCAGTGCAGTCACCAACGTGTCTGAGTTTTCAGTTTGTGGCGGGTCACTGTCGTCGATGATTGAGTTTTCCCCCCCTTTGTTTGATGAGGGGCTGTTAGAGTCTGTGACAATAATGTCATGGTCACTGTCAACGTCTTGTTGACTGACACACTCTGGACTGTCAATGTATTGACTGTCATTATCCTGATTGTCAGCATTCTGACCATCAGTGTCTTGTTGACTGTCGTGATTTGCGTGCTCTGACTTACTATCAACGATAGTGCTACACATCACTCCAGGTTTGTTATCATTGCTTGTATTATCCAACTCTTTTAACAACCGACGTATTTTCTCCATGTCCTCTGGGGACAGAGAATTATGGCCTTTCTTCTGGAACTTTTGCGATTTTTTGCCTGTCTCGGACTGTTCCATTCGAGGGGCAGGAGGGGCTTGTCCTTACCTGGGGGTTCCTGTTGGGACCCCCCTTTGTGATATGGTTTACTTTTGTGACCATCTTTCTTATCTTTAGGACGTGCGCCCCCCTTTTGAAATCGTTTTCCGAACTCTGGGTCTTGTCTGAGCCACTGCGGGTCATAGTTCCAGCGGGCACCTTCACTACGTGGTCTGTTAGGTCGAAAATTCTGTTTTTTCTCACCCTTTGTAGGATAGGGAGTCGGTTTCCGCGCCCCTTCCAGCTCTAGTGAGTTGGATTTGACCATTTCACCAGGACACACCTCAAAGGGTGTTTTGTTTGGTGTGCGACCTGTAAAAACATCTATCGCGCACTCTCTTATTTCTTCGATGGACCTCCGTTTGTAGTTTGCGCTGACATGTACTTTCTCTCTTATGTCAGGGCAAAGATTTTTGCTGAAGATATATTTAAACCCTACCTCTTCCTCCATCTCTGGTTCGCATCTGTCACCGAAATAGGCACGGAATATTCGGTCATAATATGACCTTGGGTGCTCATTCCTACCTTGCTTGACGTCCGCCGCCGCTATGATGCCATCGGGCCCCGTGCAAGGAGTATACTCCTAAAGACTGTAGTCTTTCATCACGGCGTCCCGTTGACGCTTCATGAAAGCATGCACTGTCCTGTCCGAGGTTAACCTTACCAGACAGATTTTATCATCAACTGTAGCTTCTGGGAAGCGTTGAAGCTGGAAATCAAGGTCATCGAGATAGATCTTGGTTTCATGTGAGCCCAACGGGCCTGGAGCAAAGGTTTGAATGCTTTTAGCCATATTCCGTAGTTCAGCCATTGAAAGAG
This sequence comes from Garcialebias charrua, assembly GCA_038048925.1. Classification (NCBI taxonomy): domain Eukaryota; kingdom Metazoa; phylum Chordata; class Actinopteri; order Cyprinodontiformes; family Rivulidae; genus Garcialebias; species Garcialebias charrua. Next base: position 27,958 of record JBBPBX010034945.1, read on the forward strand.
GAGTTTGTGGGTTATTATCAGATCCACCCACCGGCGCATCCGGTGGGTTTGTTGGTTTTAGAGGCCCTAAGGGACGGCGTGGTGGATTAGGCGATGGAGTTGATGTTATAGGCGGTGGTGTTGGTGTTCTAGGCGGATCTGGAGACTGACCTTTAATTAATGCCAGACATTTTTTCTTTTCGTTGATTAATTTGTATTCAGTTGCGGCCAGCTTCTCCCTGCACTCTTTTAACTCTGCGCGGTTGTCTGTACACTCGCGTTGTAATTCACAACACCGACTGTAGAGTTCATCTTTTTCAAGAATGACCGCCTCATGTTGTGCCCGAGTCCTGAGATTTTCACGTACTGACTCCTCGTATAACTCTATAGTATGTTTTTCGCTTTTCAGGATTACCTCACGTGACTCATTTACCTCCTGTAAATGTTGATTCAAACGTTCCACCTCAGCCTGTTTTTGTTTGTAAACCAATTGAGCTACACCGTCCATCTGAGACTGTTTTAGTGACAGAACCTCCACCTGAAGCTTTTCAGCTTCAATTCGAGCTAGTTGTAAGTCAACATTGAATGCTGACTTATCCGCCTTGTGCGCTCTTTGTTCACGCTTCAGATCATGCTCTAGACCTGAATTTACTCTGACTTCCTGGTCCAACCTGGCCTTTAGTAACAGGGCCAGCTTTGCTAAACGCTCCATACTGACCTTTTTTGCTTCCTTTTTTGAGCCACTGTTTGCCATTGTTGACAGCTCAGCGTTTAATGTTAGTGGAGTCATTTCAGGCACCTTTTTACCATAATCTGTGAACATTTTTGCAAGCTGCCCTAAAACCTCATCAATACAGTCAGGCTTATGTTTTCCAGGCTTTTGATCCAGGCCTTGAGGATCTGGGTCCACTGGCCCTGTATCTGACTCTGCATCTGACTCTGCATCTGACTCTGCATCAGACTCTTTGTCAGACTCTGCATCAGACTCTTTGTCCGATTCAGGATTTGATTCGGGATCTGATTCAGGAGGACCCGACTTTGGGTCTGAATCTGTGACCAGATCCCTCAGACTAGAATCCTTATCCACTTCTTCTTTTTCTGCCATCGTTTTGTTTTGATTTTGTTTGAATCAATAAGATGGTATTTATTATAGTGTATGCGAATAAATGTTTTCTTAGCGTTGAGTTACTTCACTAAAACAGCTTTCTGGTTTTATCCTTGTAATCTATAAACAAGCCTTTTATTCATTCAGAACCTATTATTTATTTTAGGTTTTACCTTCAATGAAAAATGTTTTAAGTTAAAGCCTTTGTGGCCGTATTAACTTAATAGACTTATCTTTTAAAACAATTACTATTAAACCACGCTTAATTTTTCTGTCTTTCACCCAAACACCTATTTAAAGATTTCAAATAAATGCACTGTTAACACTAAAATTTAGCAGATCCTGTTTAATTTTGCTCCAAGAGAATGTATCTGGAGTGAGAAGTGTACTTTTGTTTGTTATTTTAAATTCTTTTGTATTTAAAATAAGCAAAAATGTTTGTCTGTACCTCTGTTATTCTAAAAATTATTTAAAATAAACAGGAGTTATTGTTTGTGTACAGAAAAATTTTAGAGCTGGTACTTCACCATAAAAATGCTGACTTTGTATGATGTTTTATGAGAAAATTCATCTGTTAACGTCTTTTAACCAACAGGGGGCAGCTTCAAGTCTTAATGTTATCACGAGGAGACTGATTTTTCTATTCAGTATTTAAACTAAAAACAACCTTTTAGAGTTAGTTTCTAGTGTGTCCGTGATAAGCGCTCGAACCACGTTCTTGTCAGAGACAGATTTATGTGGTTAGACAGTTTAGATGGCTTCAAATGAGTTTTTAAACTCTCAGTGAAATCTCCGTTTGTCCTGTGAGTGTGAACTGCTTGTCACCCAAAGTGCACCTGGAAATGACGACAAAAATAGGCGGGTCGACGCAGCGCGTCACCAGCTCTCGTACTTGAGTGAGGCGGAGCTCGCTACACAGATACGTGACGTCAACCAATCAATCACAGCGCTTGTAGTACTATTCTCAAGCATTCATGGTGAATGTAGTTTTCATACCTTCGACCAATGCAGTGCCGGAAATGACGACAAAGTGGGCTGTCGCAACGGCGTGCGTTCCCACTTCAGCGAATCAGCGCTCGCTACGAGAGTGATTGACAGCTCACAGCTCTCGTTTATCCAATCACAGCTCATAAACAAACGTGTAGGCCACGTAGCCTTAACGTTACCTTAGCACAACAGAAAGCAACTTTACAGACCCTTAAAACAACTCAAACGCTTCAAATTAACTTTCCAAAATTCTGAAACGTGGCAATCACATTTAAAACAGGCACAACTTAGCTACGCTCAGTAACCAGCACGTCAACTGCAACACAACACGGACTCCCTCGGAGCCGCGTCAAGGTCGGTTCTGTTCACTTTTAATGGAGCAGAAAACTCGGGTCTGAACCCATCCGACAACGTTCTAACAGTTATATGCTTCTTTGACCTGCTCTAAAATGTAAAATACCAGCACAACAGCAATCTGGTAGATGTTAATTACAGCTTTCAGGCTTTTGACTCGGCGGTCAACAAAGCTTTGTACAGGAGTCTGTGCGTGAACTGGACCGGAACCAGAACCCCCACAGACCACGGGCTGACAAAACCTCACCTGAATGCTTCCAACAGCGTGTAACAGAGTTGAAACAATAATAATCTCTCAGCTTCAAATGATAAAAACATGCAGAATCTGCCTGTCTTGAACACTTCCAGCCAAAATTATTATCCTCAGAGTTTAAAACTTGGATCCTATTATGCAAACATGACGTTACAGTTCATGAGAGACCACAGATTTATCAATAAACTTTCAGAAACTCGTACGGTGCCACCAGATGTAAAGGATTATGAGGAGGTCAATATTAATACTGACCTCTTTACCTTAATTAATTTACTCATTCAGATTGAATAGTAATTTCACGGATTCTTTCTTTTTCAGTTTACCCAATATTTCTGTGATCTTTATGATGGATAAATAAATAAAGCCATAGAGTGACAATGGACACGTTAACTTAGTTGGTATGTCAAAGACACTACCATTTATTTAAAATAAATCAACTAAATTAACACCATTACACTTGATTGACATGATCTCACTTTCTTGCAATTTAACACGTCAGCACATTTAAATTGTAACACAACAGACATAAATACAGGATGTTAACATATTTAGTCTGAGGCTCTATGACTTAAATAGTTTCCAGCTTAGAATTGAGGGAAAAGGAAATACAGGTAGTCCCCGACTTACGAGCGAGTTCCGTCACTAGGGGGCGCTCGTAAGTCAAAAATTCGTAAGTAGGATCACATAGTAAAAAAAAAAAATATTTTTTTTTTTTTTTACTTTTTTTTTTTATAAATGAATACATGTACAGTACTGGACAGTCACCAAGCACTTAGCCTATCCTAACACAGTTTTTAAAGATGAAGGAATAAGTTGAATTGTCTCCCTTTCACATAAAGGGAGCAAGCTCCCTATGGAGCATGCAGGGAGGAGGGAGACAATTCAACTGACTCCTTCATCTTTAAAAACTGTGTTAGGATAGGCTAAGTGCTTGGTGACTGTACAGTACTGTACATTTATCTATTTATTAAAAATATACAGTATATACAGTATTTTTAAATTTTTATTGTTTGTTATTTATAAATAGATAAATGTACAGTACTGTACAGTCACCAAGCACTTAGCCTATCCTAACACAGTTTTTAAAGATGAAGGAATAAGTTGAATTGTCTCCCTTTCACATAAAGGGAGCAAGCTCCCTATGGAGCATGCAGGGAGGAGGGAGACAATTCAACTTATTCCTTCATCTTTAAAAACTGTGTTAGGATAGGCTAAGTGCTTGGTGACTGTCCAGTACTGTACATGTATTCATTTATAAAAATAAAAAAAAAAAAGTAAAAAAATTTTTTTTAAATTTATTAATTTTTTTTTTTTATGAGATGCATGCTCTTAAGTCCGGGACCTCGTAAGTCAGAGCGCTCGTAAGTCGGGGACTACCTGTAAGAGGAAAGATGGAGAGATGGTTTAAAGGAAATTGTCTTGAGCATGTTACCAGAAGTGACACTTTTCATCCGACTTCTGCTAAATCCAGGTACGTTTGTAAACAGCTCTTTACCTTTGACGACGAGTCTGATAAAGAGATGACACCAGCCTTTCAGATACACAGAGTTCTTCAGGCCCAGCCCGTCCGAGCCGGTCCTCGTTTACGTTTTCAACGTCTCCTGGGATCCGCGTCAACCATCAGAAAATATGTCAGCTACTGGCCTCTGACTTCAAGATAACTATTCCAGGAAGGAATAACAAAGTTTTGAG